>PVJX010004698.1:0-92067 GCA_004027295.1 Dolichotis patagonum
GAGATCTTCCCTTTCATGACCCCACATTGCAAGCCTGTGTTCAATTTTTGATAGTCTATCTTTGGTTTCTTTCAAGCAGTTTTGCCAGCTTTCTATGGAGTCTTTAGTTTCCTGATAATCTCTTTGAATCTGCTTCATGAATTCTAGTTTTTTTCTGAATTCTTCATTAAATTTTTCTCTCCTTTTGTGTTCCTCCATTCTTCTGTCTGTGTCTTCTTGAGAGGTGCCCAGCCCTTCTTTTATTAACCTTCTTATCTCTTGTTTAATTTGAATTAATATTTCAGTTTTGGTCCCACTTACAAGGTCCTGAAGATATCTCTTTATGTCCTCTAACACTGTGTTTGATGTTGCATTTTTGCTGCCCTCAATCTCTTTTGTATTTGCCTCTCCTGGATCAATGTTCTCAGGGTTGGGGCTGGGAGTTTTTTCTTATTTCTCCCTTTCATCATGTTTTTGGTTCCTTCCATACAAGTGTACAGTGTAATGCCCAGACCCTTTTCTTGTTGGTTAAGGTTCCTCTAGAGGGTGCAGGCTAGGAGCTTTAGCCCTGTTCAATAGGTTATCAGAGATTAGAGTTCACCCATGGGCAGTGTGTGCTGGCTCCTCCCCTCCGGGCAAGTCAACCTTTGCAGGCCTTCACTGCTTCAGTGTGCACCCATTTCAGGGAATTAATTTGTAGCGACTCACTGGGTCCCTGCCAGGGGCACGGCCTAGTCCAAGCAGATTCCACCAATCTGCTCGGCGAGGGGAGCAACCAACTGAAGCCACTTCCTTATGGAGTTAGGGCTGTCCTGCCCAAATTCAACATGTCATCCAGTCAGTTTCCCCTTTCCCGTGGGAGGGTCTTATTCTCATCACTCACTGCATGTTGATGCCGGTCCCTGAGAACTGCTGGGTTCCCTGACCTCCAAATTCAACGCGGCTGCGGTGCGAATGCACGGTGCCTCTGGGTGGGTTGCATGCAGGGCTGGTCTGGGCAAGCCACATGCAGGGCTGTTCAGCTCCGAGCTCCAGCAGCTCAAGCCAGTAACTTTGGTGTGGATCACTTGTTCAGGTCGAGCAGGAATTCAGGCAGCTCGAGGAGTATGCCGTGCTTGTTGATCTTAACTTCACTGATAGTAGCCCCAAGATCTCATATTCGAGTGGTTTTTTGCACTTCAGTTTCTTCCTGGGTTGTGAGAGTCCATCTCTCTCTGGTTGGGTCTCTCTAGGGTATTTTATCCTGGCATTTGAGCTGTCTCTCTCAGAGAGGGTTCCTCTCCTGCTACCTACCGGTCCACCATCTTTTTTCCCTTCCAATAGAGCTCTCCATTAAATTTGAAAGACAGTTATGCTGGGTACATCAGTCTGGGTTGAAAATTGTTTTCTTTTAGGGCTTGAAATACTTCACTCCAAACTCATCTTAATCTGAAGATTTGTGCTGAGAAGTCTGCTGTGATTCTAATAGGCTTTCCTTGGTAGGTGAGTTTTCTCTAAGAGGTGTCTTTTCTCTAACGGCTTTTAGTATTCTGTTTTTATGCTGTATGTCTGCAATCTTAAGTTTTATATGTCTGGGTGTAGGTTTATGTTGGTTATGACTGTGTGGTGTTCTATATGCCTCACTTATTTGTAGATATGATTTTTCCCCCATGTTTGGGAAATTTTCTGCCATTATTTCTGTGAACAGCTTAGCTATATCCTTTGCGTTGTCTCCTGCCTCCTCACTAATGCCTATTACTCTAACATTTTTTCTCCTGGCATCATCTTGTAGCTGTTGGATTGTCATTTCATGCTGCTTTGTTGTTTTTATAAGTTCTACCCTTTCAAGATCACTATCTGCAATCCTGTCCTCAAGATCAGAGATTCTATCCTCAGCTTCATTTAAGTGGCTTTGCAGGCTTTCAATACAATTTTTTGCTTCTTGCATATCTCTTTCAATTTGTTTCGTAGATTCTGCTTGTTTTCTGCATTATTCATTCAAAGTTTCAATCGATTTCCCATGCTCCTGTAGTTTCTTATCCATTTCTTCTCTAGTTATATTGAGCAGCTCACTTACTAAGGTTGTTACTTTTGTCTTTACATAAGACATTATTTCTAATTTGAGTTCCTCTATAGCCTCATGGATTTGTTTCTCTACTTCATTTGCTATCTTTTCAGAGATTTCTGGTGAATGATGTTTAAAGTCCTCTATTTCATTATTGCCTGTACTTGCTCCTAATGGACTCAATGTTTGAGATTGCATTTTGCCTTTTCATTTAGTCATTTTCACCTTTTGGGTAAATATCTGGTCTTTCTATCCCAACAGTCACAACTGTCTGTAGTGTGAGTTTTCGGGCCCTATTGTGTGGTTGATGTTTGTCAAATTTCTGGTTACCACAATGAAGAGAAGATCCAGTCTCCTGAATTCCTCCTACAGGGCCTGTTGGGTGAGCCCTATATTCTTTCTGGGCTAACTAGCCTAGAAGTATTGATGTAGGGCAACTCTTAGTTCCTGCTGTTGTTATATCTTCAGGTTGTTGCAGGTCACCAGATCTCCCTGGCTATAGTGTTTGTGTCAGCTGAGCCCCTACTGTGTCACTGGGTTCTCATAAGTTCTTTTAATTTTCTCTAAGTTGGGGGGGCATTATTGGCACACTCTTCAACCTGTCTGATGTTCTTTGTGTGAGGGTCACTCTCTTGCCAGGTTCGCCAAGGTCTTACAGTTGGAGGGAGTTTCACTTCCGCTCCTATTTATCTACTGCGGACCTCTATTTTAGGGTAAAACTCACCACACTGACTGGAACCTGCTGAGATCTTCTGTTTGGATGAGGGGTTCTTGAGTCTCTCACTGAGCTAGCACAGTAGTCCACTGTCATCCAAGGTTCTGATGTTTCCAGTGGAAGGGTGGCCCCAGCAGTGGTGGTCCCAGGCAGCTCAGGCCTGCAGCGGGCTTCCACGATATTCCCGGTGGTACGGTGGGCTTCCTCGATGTTCCCGGTGGTAGGGTGTGCTTACCCACTGGTCCCAGTGAAAGGGCAGGCCCAGCAGTGGTGGTCCCAGGCAGCTCAGGCCTGCAGCGGGTTTCCGTGATGTTCCCTACCTTGGTTTCTTAACGGTACTGCTGCCTCCGAATGCTGCCTCCCTTCAGACCACAAAGCATGGCTCAGGGAGATTCTTGCTGTTGTCTCCTGCTGTTCTGTGGTCTTTTTACTGCCCCAACTCCCAGTTTCACTGACAAAAGCAGACCTGGTGAAGGTTCCTTCAGCTTCTCTCCATTTTCCACTTGAGGTCCTTCTCTTTCCTCCCCCTTCAGGTGGGCATTCATTTGGGCCACAGGATGGTGTCCTCTCCAGTCATAGAATCTCTCCCTGCCTTGTTCTTAACAAGATTGTACATGGTAGGAAAACTTCCCGCTTAATTTTCTCTTGAAAAATTTAGACTTTGTTGATTCCCTCCTGACAAGGCTGACATGAACAAGATAACTCAGTCTGGCTTATCTTCTCCCAGGTCACACAAACCAGGTGTTACCTTCACATCTCACTAATCACCCACCTCCCACCCAGCTGCCAAATGCCTACTTTCCCTACTTTTGGCCAGGCTCTGAGTGTGAACTGGCGGTGAGGACTCCATGTGTGACACGGCTGCAGCCCTACCCACAGCAGTGCCTGGCTAGCCGAGGACAGTGGTGTTTTGGGGGCTGGATGAACACCACCGTGATGCCTCACTTGTCTTGGTGATGCTTCCCACTGGGAAGAGGTGGCCTGGGCCTCTGAGGGCTCCTGCAGTGTGCTGTTACTGATGGGTTATCAGGAGAAGGCAGATGAGAAAGCCTGGGGGCTCCAAGGGCGTGGAGCAGCCGGGGCAGGGTGGTTCGCACCCTGGATAGAATGCGAGAGGTCACAAATCTGCCTCCTGGCTGCGAACCTCAAAAGCCAGGCTTTTCCTCAATGATCTCAGACCAGCCAAGGGGATGGCTGAAGCAACAATAGGGATTTTTAGATCATTTCATCCCTGAGAATTGAGGCATTTTAGCAAGACCTTGACAAGAAAGATGCAATTTGGTTTATTTATAGTTGCCAACTGTGTTCTTTGTCCTCTGGTCCTTGGGCAGATCTTGCCTTTGTTGCAGTAAATGGCCAGTCATTTCCTAGTGAGGGGGATCAGGTTTCCGATCTGGGGCTGCCTGCTAGGGTCTCACTCGGAGATTACTGGAAAAACAAGTGGCGACCGGAGGAGGCGGAGGGGGAACACCATGTGCTGGGTTGGGGTGGTGCTGCTGCTTGTCCATGGTGACCAGCATGACCTTTCTCTGGGCATAAGCCTCCTCATTTTGGGGTGAATTTGGGCCTCCCCTAAATTCACATATTGAAATCCTAACCCCCGGTGTTCAGAAGGTAACTGTATTTGAAGATGGGCTCTTATAGAGGTAACTACCCCCTTTCCTTAAAAATAAGACCTAACCAGGTCTTATTATTGAAAACTAAAGGTGAAAAATGCCAGTCTCAACCAGCCCATCCTTGTCCTGCCCATCTCACAGAGGAGCCAGCGCTCAAGTGACCGAAGCACAGTGAGGACGGACCACTGGGACTGGCGTCATTGGTGTCCAGTTTTTAAGGCTGATTAGTTCCTAGGTTGGTCTTATTTTCAGAGGAACATGGTATGGTAAAAAGAAAATCTTCAGGATGAGTGGGACCAGTATGACTGGGTCATTATGAGAAAGAGAAATTTGGACGTGGGTAGTCTACACTCAGAGGACTCTTCCCCAAGGATGCAGCCTCCTGCAGACACATGCAATGGAACAGACCCTGTGACACCTTGCTTTCTATGTGTGTAATATATGTATTATGGAACCGAAGATGTAATGCATATTTAGTCAATGTTTTAGGTAGTTTTCTTTTACTCAGACTAACCCTAATCTCTTTTTTGGATTCTTTTTTATTAGTACATATTTGCAATACATAATAATTATATTCATTTCCAATATCGGGTATATATCTATCAAATTTAGTTATTTGTACTTGCCCTTCCTTTGTCTTACACGACCCCAGACAGAAAGATAAACTTGAGTCATTCGTAGGAAAATGGATGAACCTTGAGACCTCGGTGCATAAATCAGTGAAATAAATCAGACCTGGGAATATTTGATGGTTTCTCTTATAGGAGAAGCCTGAAGTTAAGCAAAGACAAAATAAAACGTAGACCTCAGGAATCTGAGGCAGCCTCTGCAAAGATAGGCAGGGCATCTCCAGGGTGGCTCTGTGGTCTTTACGGTGCCGTGGCCAGGGAACAGCTTTTTGCCGCCCGGCACGATCTGGGGTGTGTGTTCCCATGGCCTGAGCGAGTTCCAGTGCCCCTAATCTGTCCACGGAGTAGGAGCAGGCCTGGTGGGGCCTGACAGGCTGTTCCCCTAAAGACTCCAGCAGTGGCCACAGAGCTGTCTACAGGGGGTCCTGCCTTGCTGGTGTGCCGGGCGCCTAGGGTGCAGGGCTGGCATCAGATCGGAGCCCTGGGAAAGACCGGGAAGCTGGCTGCTTGCAGCGCTGGCTGAGGCCTGGCTCCCGCACTGCTGAGGCGCCAACCAGCATGGAGTAGGCCTTGGAGGTGAGGCCGCTTCTTTCATGCTGGATTCTCAGAGGCCTGGGTTCCGATTCTGCATGGCTCAGTAATTCTGTTGTGGTGTTGCTCATCTAAGCTCCCCCTGCCCCACATCTTTATTGTGATGATTTCTGCTGCTGCTGCTGCTGCTGCTGCTGTTTGTGGTATTGGGGCTGAACCTAGGACCTTTGCAAGGAGCTACATCTCCAGCTCTGTTTGCTAAGTCACTGTGTTGCCCAGGCTGTACTCACGCTTGTGATCTTCCTGCCTCAGCCTTCTAGACCACATCTCTTTTAACCCTACCTCCCCCTCTACTGCTTCTCCTTATCTCTCTTCCTTTTCACAGGATATGAGCGTCCTGAACAGCTGACCATGGCTGCCTGTGGTCATCTCCTCTCCCTCCCAAGGCACTGGGTGCTTGGGCTGCTCTTGTCAAACTCTACCATCTCTTCCTATGGCCATGTCCAGCAGTCCAAGAGGCTTCTGTGTCCTTGTCTTTTGGCGCTGCGGCAGCTTCTGCCCGGTTTGCCATTCCTTTTCTTGACATATTCTTTCTCGGTTTCCCAAGAGGCACTGTCCCATCTGGGCTTTTATATCACCCTTGGCCACCCTCTCAGCCCCTTCTCTGGCTTGGATGTTCTCCACTTACAAATGATGGGGTGACCGGAAGCACTCAGGTGTCCTCCTTTCATGTGGACGCTCTCTCAGCGATGCCGTAGACCAGAGGGAGAGGGAAGTTGAAAAGGAAAGGTTCAGGGCTCTATTAGGCAGGGTGGAGAACAGGGGATGGGCAAGTATTAAAGCAGGAGATGAAGCTTTGACCCCGTGTGACCCAGAGCCAGTTTATCTTATGGTGTTCAGGGATGGCAAGTAAGTCTTTGCAAGGTCTTTGTAGTGACAGAGCCTATTAGCTTTATTCTGCATCCCAGTCTCATGTGGTCTTGTAATAGAGATACCATGGTGACCAACAGGATTTATCTGCTTGTTGATTGCTTCCTGGAACTGAGGCACAGGCACCCAGCCCTTGGCTGGTGCCAACTATATGAATCCTGGAGTTCCTTGGGGCATCTGGTCAACTTGTTGCATAGAGGTGAGGGCAGGGAGGCCAGGGAGGAAATGGAGACCATAGCATATGTGGGATCTAGTCTGGGATGAGCAAATTAGCAGGACAACATTGCTGCCACCCTGGGGAAATTTACAAAGAGATATGGTACTTCAAAGTTAGGGTCCCCACAAAGCATGGTATTCAGACCAGGGATCCCACTTGCTGAGATCCTGCCTGTAGTGTTTTCCCCAGCAGACTCTTAGAATGCTGCTGGCCAGACAGCACTCAGGAGGGACAGAGAAGATCCTGGCCAGTCTCACAGCAAGGACCCCTGAAACCTTGCATCTGAAGTCCCAAAGTAGACTAGGACATCAACCCAGAAGTAGGACAGAGAAGATAAGAGATGGCAAACAAGAAAGAACTGATAAAGCACTTTTGAGATCAACTCAAAACAAGTGCTTGGTTATCGGGTCCTGACCTAGATCCCCCATCTCCCAAGTGAGTGTACAGCAAAAGTTAAATAAAATGCGACAAGTTATATAATTTTTTAGGGCTCCAGGAGGGTCAAAGCCCTTTAGTTAAGCTTGAGACTCTGAGGGCTAAGATTAAAACTTCTCTGATTAGCCCACTTTATTAGGACAAAAGGCAGGGAAACTGAGGAAAGGGCAGGTAATGAACAGGACCTTGGGAGTCATTTCAAAGACTTCTCCAAGTAGTAAATTATGCCAGTTTAGGAGAACTGTCCTATCTCCAATTGACATTTATGGAAGGATTGATACTGCATGAGTAATTTCTGCAGTTGCAGTCTCTCATCTTGTTAATTGGGGTTGGAGCCAAGTGTCCACAGCTGTGGCCTTATCTTGCCCCTTGATGTATCTCTGGCCTCACAGGCCACTACAGGCCTCAGCCAGGACCAGTGATTCATAGAAGTTCACTTACTATGAATCAGCTCCCATCATTAGGCAAGGGGCCGAGGCCTAGGACAGACTCACAGATAAACATAGAAAGCCAATTAGTAAAATTTAAATCCTGCTCAGAACCATTTCGTAGTGGTCTCCAACACTTGGTAAGTAGCAGTCCTACGAAGAAAAAGAAAGGAGAGGAGAAGAAATTATCAAAGAAATCTTAAGCAAAGAACACACATCACACTATGTAGACATGACACTCTAGACTGAAAGCACTCAAGTGCCCAACACAGTGAAGAAAAGAAAACCCACGCTAAGGCACATCCTTTAAAACAGTTTCGAATATTGCTCCCAAGAGGCCCTAAAGGCTTCTGGAGAGGAAACTTCACGTACTGTGTGGAAGGGTGAGAATCAGAACAGCAGTGTTGAACGCTGGAAAACAAGGAAGGCAGTAAAGGCTTTTTTAACACTTTGCAGGAAAACAATTTTTAATCTAACTCTCTGCTCAGCTAAATTAGCAATTACCTGTAAAAGTAGCATATCAACAAGTTCAGATAAGTAAGGACTCAGAAATACTAGGAAACACATTGGTGAAAAAATGAAGGAGTGGCCAAGAACTGAACAGGGGCTCATCCTGGGGAAGGTGAAGAGGTGGGCCCAGGGCAGATGGGAGGGCCCAGGCTACAGCAAGTTCAGATCAGGGAAGAAGACATGGCCCGGGCAGGGTTTCTCTCCGGAAAAACACGACTGCTGTGCTATGCATTATAGGAAAGCACACTTGGCCAAACCTGGGAACATTTGCTGGAAGATTCACATCCAGCTTATGACATAAAAACAGGCATGAACCCAGGAAAGATCAGACAAAGAACTGGAAAAAAAAAGCCACCTTATTTCCGTATTTAACTGAATTTAAGATGCCATCAATTATAAAAACATTATTTTAAGAAGAAAAAACTATCGTCTGTTATAAAAGGGCAAACTGTAAGTTGTAATATACAGGCAAAGTTTAGTGAAGCTAAAAGGTTTAAAAATGTACTTTTAGAACTGGTGAAAACAGCTCCCTCTTTGGCTTCACAGGGAACTAACTCTACTGGCAAAGATTACTGAGTTACCCATGATTGTGATGCAAATATATTGTGTGGATGAGAAGAGGAAAAGTACGGGTGTTCACTGCTGTGGGAAATTTAAGGTCTAGAAACTCACACGCTCAAATAAAAGGTGTAATTTAATGTTTAGAATTGATAAATCAAGCATTGGTATCAGTCACCAAACACATCGATACAGCCACAGGGGAGAAGGGCCGGAGGTAGATGAGCCTGAGCGTGCTAGATGAGGGTGGAGAGGCTGGGTTGGCTGAAATAACTTTGACGATGGCTATTTTCCATGAGAAGTCGTTGTGAGGTCACAGTGCACGCTTAACATGAATGTAAACACACAGACACACAGACAACCTTTCTGGAACTTGAAGGTAGGATAGAAGTGAGAGACTTTGGGTCCCCAAACCACTTTCTCAGAAGTACCTTGTGCAGACTCCAGGTTAGGTGGGCTCACGTCCTGCTAATTTGCCTCTGAAGACCAGGTACCCTCCTTTTCCTGCCCCACTTCTTGTCCCTAATGGAAGTACAGCCAAGGGTGGCCCAGGCTCTCATCTTTGCAGAAAGCCTTACAGTGCACACATTCCTCCACATAGTTTGGCCCATTTGGGTTTTTCCTCAGTACTAGGGATTAACTCAGGGCTTTGTGCTTTCTAGGCAAGTGATCTACTCCAAGCTACGATTTGATTCTGACCAAGTGTGACTATTGCCTCCATCTGGGTAGGGGCTGAGAGTGGAGCGGTCATGCAGTCCACCCAAATTCAGCTCGGCCCCCGCTTGCTGTAGACTCACAGAGGCACTTCCTCACTCTGAGGCGTTACAATCCCCTAATGTCACTGTCCCTGTGGTTTTTTAGAGGAAAGAGGAAGAGGAAAGGAAGCGAGGAGAGGAGCTGATTCGCCTGCAGGAGGTGCGGAGGGCGGAGGAGCTGTACTGGAGCCTGAAGCAGGCGCAGCTGCCCAGCCAGTCCAGCGAGCACGAGGAGCTCGAGTGGGAAGAGCAGTGTGAGTAGTGCGTTTGCCCCAGGGAGGCCCAGTCCTGCCTCACTACCCATGCCCTAGCGGCAGCACTGCGGCCCGTCACTCCCATGCAGGTCTTTGCCAGGGCTCACTGTACCTTTCCACCATGGCCCCAGAGGACCGGGGCACGCACTCGAAGGTTTCCATGCCTGTTCTGGAGGTTTTTGGCCTTACTAAGTCAAACACATTTTCCGAGCTACCAACAATTCCTGGCTCTATGCCATACCCTGAGGATCCCAAGGAGAGCTGTCTTAGCCCTTATGTTGGAGGGATCTAATTCCAGCTGGAGCACAAGACACACATGCAGACCTGTCGGCACAGGAGCTGCAGTGGCCCAGCGCGTGCAGAGCTGTGGTGACAGCGCTGGAAGTGTGCATGGTGGAAGCCCAGGGAGCATCCCAGGCGTGAAAAGCAGTCAGAACGAAGAGGTGGCACCAGGCTTTCTAGGTGGTGTTTTGTTATGTGCTCAGGATTTGTTATCATTGTTGGGTGGGAAAGATGCAGGCATGGAACTGACTCAGGAAGAAGCTGGGCATGGAGGGCGATGGGTGGGAATGATGAGTGGGACTGTTATGTGCATGTACCAATCTGCCAAAATGAAACCCGATAATCTGTGTAACCAATAGGAAAAGGAAAAGACTGATTAGGAACCTAAAAAGAAATAAAAAAGGAAGAATACTTGTTTGTAGGAGGCGTGGGGCAGCATACAGGGCCACCTGGAGAAGCACCAGGGTCGGTCAGGAGCTGTGGGAGTGAGGAGAAGCAAGAACATTCATTGCACTGTCCCCAGGGATGTGTGACAGCCAGGTTTAGGACCAGCCAGCCTGCTTACTCCTTGGCTGGGGTGAAGGAGCTGTCTAGCTGTCCTAGGGTATCCGGTCCTTGGGGACTAGGGAAGGAGAAGCAGGTGTGGGGGTGAAAGCAAGAGTTAGAGGGCTGGGGCATGGGTTTGGGTTGGCTGGTTTGCAGTCAAGTCCTTGATTTGTGTGTTGGATTCATTCATTCAGCAGACCCTTTGAGAAATTGATGTGCCATTCACATAACCATAAAGCCTACCCTTCTAAAGGGTGCAGTTCAGTGTCTTATTTTTAGTCATCTCACAAAGTTGTACAACCACACCACTATCTAATTCTGAAACATTTTTCTCATCTCAAATAGAAACTTGGTGCCAGTTGGTAATCACCCCTCCCCATCTAACCTGTCTCCAGTGGATTTGTTGTGATGGGTATTTCATATAAATGGAATGATACATAGTCTTTTGTGTCTGACTCTTTCATACGGTAAGTGCAAAGGTCTATCCATGGCATGTATCATTACTTTGTTCCTTTTACAGCTGATGAATATTATGACCCATGAACATGCCACATTTTTATCTGTTTAGCAGTGGATGTACATTCGGATCATTTTTCTCTTTTGGGCTGTTATAAATAATGTTGCTTGTCACGTGCAAGTTTTTGCACCAGCCAGTAGTCTCCATTCCTGGGGCAGAATTCCTGGTCGCATAACTGTTTTTCATCTCGGAGCACTGCCTGCTGTTTGAGATCCCTGTGGCGTCAGCACTGTCTGAGGGCTCTGCTCCTTCACACGCTCGCCCACAGCAGTCGTCACTGGTGTCTTTCCTGCAGACCGACTCACAGATGTGCAGTGTAGCTCACGCTGCTTGCGACATACTCCTTCCTGATGAGCAGCAAAGGGAAGCATCTTTCGTATGTATCATCTTTGGAGAAACTGCTCTTCCAGTTCTTTGCCCATTTCTGAATTTCCTTGATTTATAAGAGTTCTGTACACATTCTGGATATTAATCTTTGATTATTTTTAGGTATTTTCTCCATTCCTTTAAATTGTCGTGAAACAAAAAATTTTTCAGTTTTGGTGATGTTTAAATTATCTGTTTTTTCTTTCCTTGCTTGTGACTTATTCATATCTAAAACACCTGTAGCCTCATTCAGGGTCACAGTGACTTACACCTATCTTGCTTCTAAGAGGCTAATAGTTTTAGCTCCCACATTTGGGTCTTTGATCCATTCTAAGTTAACTTCTGTGTAAAAAAGGCTCCTACTTGATGGGGCTGTTCAAGCACCACTTGTTGGAAAGATTATTTTTTTCAAGGCTTTGTCACTCTTAAGAGATCAATTGAACAAAAATGTAAGTGTCTGCATCTGGAGTCTCAGTTCTGCATCGATCCTGTCTGTCTTACATCAGGACCACGCCACCTTTAGCTTTGCAGTCAGTTTTGAAGTTGGGTGTATAAGACCTCCATAGTTGCCCTTTTTTTTCTGTATTATTATGGACATTCTGGGTACCCTACATATCATATGTATTTTAGGATCAGATTGTTGATTCCTGCGATAATTCTAGCTGGACCTTTGATAGTAATCATATTAAATTTGTGGATTAGTTTGGGTAACATTGCTATCTTAATAGTAGTTAGTTCTCTCATGAGTGAACAAGGATACCTTTCCATTTATTTAAGTATTACTCAATCTATTTAACATTTTGTAGTTTCCAGTGTACTTTTGTCCTTATTTTGCTAAATGTATTTTTAATTATTGATTTTTGATGCAATTATAAATGGAATTGATGTATTAGTTTCATTTTTGGAGTGTTTATTGCTAGTGTATGGAAGTGCAATTAACTTTCATATATTGATCTTATATCTTGAAATCTCACTAAACCTGTTTATTGACTAGAAGTTTTGTGTATTCCTCATGTTTTTTTTATATCCAAGATAATTTCTGGTGCAAATAGAAATATTTTACTTATTTCTTTCCAACCTGGATAGGTTTTCTTCTCTTTTCTTGCCTAATAGCTCTGGCTGGAACTTCCAATATGATGCAGAACAAAAGCAGCAAAGCAAGCACCCTTGTTCCCGTTTCAGAGTGTAGTCTTCAGCTTCTTTCATTAGGTGAGGGTTCTCCATGGACAAATGTGCATGGAGGAGGTTTCTTAGTTCCCAGTGTGTTCTGTCATGAAAAGCAGTTGGGGTTGGATGTGGTTGCACATGCCTGTAATCCCAGCCCTTGATAGGCTGAGGCAGAAGGATCACTGAGAGTTGGAGGCCAGCCTGGGCTACGTGCGCAAGTTCAAGGCCAGCCTGCACTGCATAGTGAGACCCTGTCTCAAAAAAAAAAAGATAATAAGAAAGGCTTCTGGGTGTTATCAAATGTTTTGTCAGTGTCCATTGAGATGATTATGTTTTTGTTCTTTAGTCTATTAATATGATGTATTCCACAGTTGAGTTTCATATGTAAAACCAATCTTGCATTCCAGGGATGAATCTCTTTGTTCATAGTGCAGGACCTATTTTGTATGTCACTGGAGTCAGTGTGTTAGTGTTTCACTGAGGATTTTTGTATCTGTATTCATGAGGGGAACTCATCTGTAGTTTGCTTGTAATGCTTTTGTTTAGTTGTGATATCAGGGTAATACTGACCTCAAAAATGTATTGGGAAGTGTCCACTCCTCTTGTATCGTTCTATGAAGGATTTATGGAGAATTGGAATTAATTCTTCCTTTAATATTGGGCAGAGTTCAAAAATGAAGATATTTTGTCCTGGAATTTCTTTGTGAGGAAGTTTTTCTGATTAGTAATTTATTTCATTGCTTAAGTCCTTTCTTTTTTACTTCTTGGATTGCTGTAAGCCTTTGGTTAACTTCTAACATTCTGAAAAAGCTGATTATTACAGTTTGTCGAAGTTCTCACTGCTTATGAAGAATAGGACTTTCAGAGTCCTTAGTTTATCCCTTCTACATCCTCTCAGCTGATAACTAATTAATTCAGTGTAGTCCTGAAACATTTAATTTCTGGGCCATCCTCACAGTCAAAATCGAGCTTCCGGGGCAAGGTAGATATGTAGAACGTATCTATTTTTGTGTTAGTGTTTTAAAATTTTAAATGACCCCGCACATAATCAAGTGCTAGAAAAAGAGGAAGCTAAGAAGTTGGATAAAATGAAAAATTGATTAAATTGGAAATTTAACTTTTGTTTCATAATTTACTTTTTTTTCACCATCAAGCTGTTATGATTTGGATCTAAAATGGCCTCAAAAGCCTTATGCTGAGTGCTTGGTGATTGGATCAGGATAGCTCTAAATCTGTCAGTGAATTAATCCATTGATAGAGTCATAATTTTAAGGCTATAGAGAGAGGTGATGGAAAGTTAGGCAGTGGGGCCTAGCTGAAGAGAATGGGTCACAGGGTTTGACCATGGGGATGGCATTTTGTCCCCAGACTTTCCCTTGCCTCTCTGTGCTTCTGGCTGTCATGGGATGACAGCTTCCCTTGACTGTGGGCTTCGTCATGATGCCCTACCTCACCAAGGCCCAGAAACAATAGGGCCATCTGACCATGGACTGAACCTCTGAAACTGTGAGCAAGAATGAAACTTTTCTCCTTTGAGATTTTTTCTTTTTCCTTTGTTTTCTTTCTTTCTTTCTTTCTTTCTTTCTTTCTTTCTTTCTTTCTTTCAGTATTTTGCACATCAATGGAAAGTTGGCTAGACCAGAGGTACATGCAATTCACAAGACACCAATATTTTTCCTAATTCTCAGTGTTGATGTTTGTCAACTTGACTGACATAAGAGACTCCAGAAGAGGTGACTCGATCAAAGGGGCACTGTATTCATTAGTGATCAAGCACTGATATTCCTGGCCTAATGTGCTGCTAGAAGCTGGGTCCAGCTGGAAGTGGGCTATCGGAGGGCATGTCTCTTTCTGGAGCTCTTCTGCTGGGCTCTGCTTCATGGTTGCCATGAAGTGAGGAGACTTCCTCTGCCACTCCTTTCCGACGTGATGTTCCTGCCTCAGAAGCCAGCTGACAATGGACTAAAACCTCTGAAGCCAAGTGGAAAATAAACCTGTTGGGGACCACAAATTCACAATGGCTAATTTTATATATTTCCCTATGGGATAAAAGGAATAGCTGGGATTATTGGTACACCCATCTGAGATATCCCATTGATTCTTCCAAGCATAAAATCACCTACACCTTCATGAGATCATCTCAGGCTTATATTCAAGGTCAAAATACTTCTAAGCATAAGATTATCTATGCCCTCCTGAGCCGGAGTCTTCAGATGAGCTGTGATCCTTTATTAGCTCCACCTATTCATGGTAGAGGAAATAAAGGGCTGCTTTGGGTGTGAGGGGTTGGATCCAGGGACATTGACTTCCCAGCCATTGTGGGAATATTATACTTGGCTCTGTTTTTTACTTTTCTTGAGACTGACAGTTGGCCAGTTTCCCTGCATAAACCTTCCCTCTGTAAATAGTGGATGTCAAGTAGTTTGTTCCAGCAGTGGAAAAGCTGACTCATACATTTTCCTTGACCAGTTATCCACAGGCCTCTTGTACTCTGGTGTTCCTGTGCGGCTAGGCCCACAGCAGATGCCATCCTGTGAGGGGAGGTCTCAAAGCGTCAATGTCAGCATGCTGAGAACATCATTTCCCAACCAGGCTGTTGTTTCCTCCTCCTATCAACTTACTGCTGCGGTCACGCAACAGTCAGAAAGCAGGGCTCTCTGTTCTCTCCAACATGCTTTCAGCTGGTGCTGGTGCAGAAGCCTGGGGTAAAGCAGGTGCATGCAGACAGCTCTGGTGAAGACAGGTCATGATGCTGTGGTTTTTGTGACTCCAGGGACCCTTCCATAAAACCCTTTGAATTCTACGTAATGTATTTTGGACACTCTTGCCCTAGCTTCATGGCTGCTCTTTGCTTGAGCTTTTCTTCCCCTTAGGAAACTTCCTTTCTTCTTCCAGGGTCTCTGCACTGTGAGAGATCGCTATGTCTCAGGCCCCCCGAGCTGTGTGAACACAGCGGGCCCCCGACCTCCTCCTCAGTACCAGGGCAATGAGTGTGTGTGGACCCTCAGTTCCTTCTTGACAATCACAGCCTGAAAACACGAGCCAAGTTAAACCTTTCCTCTTTTAAGCTGTGGATGTCAGATACTGTGTCTCCATGATGGAATGCTCATTATCACAGGAGCAGCAGCAGGAAGAGCATTGACAAAGCAAGCTCACTGCATAGTGTCTTCCATGGCTATAACAAAATACCTGAGGCTGGGGACTTCACAAAGAAAAGAGACTTATTCAGCTCACAGTTTTGGAGCTGAAAATCTCAACAGCAGGTACAAGAGTGCCCTGGTGTCACTGCATCCTTGCAGGTAACATTATGGGAGAAGACAGTGAGAGACTGGCCATATGGTGAGACAGGAGGCCGGAAAACAATTTGGGGCTGGGGAAGACCACCTTGAGGCTGGGCAGGAGAGGCCATGATTAGTTTATAATTTGCAAATATTACTATGAGAGAAGGTCCAAGGCTTGCATGACTGGGAGAGAGACTCCTTTGGGCATCTTGAGTGAAACCCAGCCCCAGGACACTGCTGGAGCTGAGCGTGCAAACAGCCCTTGACGCCTGGTTCCTCTGAACCCAGGCGAACACTGTGCCTAAGGTCTGCGCA
Organism: Dolichotis patagonum; assembly: GCA_004027295.1. Classification (NCBI taxonomy): domain Eukaryota; kingdom Metazoa; phylum Chordata; class Mammalia; order Rodentia; family Caviidae; genus Dolichotis; species Dolichotis patagonum. The sequence goes on from PVJX010004698.1 coordinate 16,076, forward strand.
ACTCTCACCTGAACCCCTTGCCCAGGCCAATGGCCTCACTGACCACTAAGCAGGTCACTTGTTAACTTCCAGTGACTGTCCTGGAAGCTACACTAGAACGCTTTGCTCCTCAATTTAGGATCTGCAGCAGCAGATCAGCCTTTTGGCCCCCCTTTTCCCACCACAAGCTCATCACTTATGGTGTCATTTCAATGAACGTGGGTGCCCAGTGCCTGGTCTGTCCTCACTGCACTTTGACCATCACGGTTCCCCACTTTGCATAGCTGTTCCTGTCTGTTTCATTCTTGCACCATAAGCCTTGGCAGGTGACGGGGGCTCGGGCTGGAGTCTCTGATATGGGGTCAGTTTTGCTTTTATTATAGCTTCTTCTTGCAAGAAACCACTCATGGTCCCAGGAAAACTACGTCAGCCCCTTTTTGGGTGGCTTCCTGAGTCACCTCACTCCCTCTAGGGACAACCTCTGAGGTCCCTCTGCTCTCAGCAGCGCCACACCCTGGTGACCTTCAGACACGTGGACCTTGAGGTCATGCTCAGGCCAGCATGTACCAGGCCAGGCCGCTGTGCGTGTCCGGGTGTGAACACAGGCTGGAGCTCCTGTGGGCAGCGATGGAAAATGAGGCCACAAAACCAGGATGGGCAGCAGCTAGAGAGGAATTTGTAATGAAAGAAGGTGGGAAAACGAGGCTGGGCAGAAGCTGATGCTGAAAGCAGTGGGACGGGTTAAGGAGCAGGGCTGTCGCGTGGGGTGATGCGGGGTGAAAGCGCAGGCTGGGTGCTGTCCCAGCTCTGCTGCTTCCTCGTGAAAGGTGCTTGCAGGTTGCTCAGTTCCCTGCTTCAGAAAGGGGCGAATCAAGCAGCACCAAGGCCTTCTGGAGGGAGGAAGGGGAAGAAAGATACGAAAACGGGTCCTAGCTGTAAAGGTCTCTTGCACACAAAGCACTTTCTCTTCAGTAGCTGGCTGTGAAGTTAGGACCGGGGCATGGATCATGCAGAGTGGTGGTTCAGGTGCAGCCTGGCTGCTGATTAATGTCCCCTGCACACATGGAAAGGAAACAAAAAACTTCCAAAAGAACCAGAGAAGATGGGGTTGTTCAGGTCCCCAAATGCGGCTTTGTCTCACACCCCCTTGAAGTCCAGCTTGCCTGTCATTGGCATCCAGCCAAGCACTGCACTCAGTTAACTCAGTATGACAGGTAGCGAGGGCCATTGACGAGCCGGAGCGGCAGCGTTTGGCAAAACAGCCAAATTAAATTCTTCGAGCGGAGACAGAGCCGGTCACCCCTTTTCCTGTCACTGGAGGGCGGGGCTGGTTATTTCATCGGGAAGGCAGAGTTCCGGCTTCTGCGGGTCCAGGAGCAGATCCGACCAACAGACGCACTTCTCAGCTGTGAACTATAGGAGCCCGGAGTTAGCAGCACCTAGTCATCCAGAGACCTGGAGATGAGCCAGCACGACCTGGCCGCGGGCGTGACTTAAAAACTGGACACTTATTATTGCTGTGGGGTTCGAAGCCCTCTGAGGGACTGGGGTTGGCCTCTGACCCCGACAGCCGTGTGCCTGGGCCGTGGCCCGAGCCGGGGCCTGCGCTGCTCCTCCTCCCTGCAGAGTGAGGTCCCTCTGGCCCGGCCTGGGCCTTGGCCGGGGTTCTGGGGACCACATCGGTTATTCTAAATGTTAGGCGCGCGGGACAGGCGGAGCCGGAGGTGTTCCGAGGATGCTGCCGGAGCGGCTGGGGGGAGAGCTAAGGATGCCCAGACGGGCTTTCCGAACACACCGACGGGGGTGTGGCGCAGGTCCCCGCCCACAGCTAAGGTGTCCCTGCCTCAGACTGAGGTGGAGGCCGATAAGCCGGCCACAAATCGCAGAGAAGGTGGCCAGAGAGTGACTCCAGCACCCATGCGGCAGGACACCCAGTTTAACTGCGCAACACCCTTTCTACTCAGTGCTGATGGTGGGGTGTGCCCCCGCCCCCAACCCTCAGGTCTGCTCGGACCGCGGCCACTGGCTAAGCAGAAGATAGAAATTCGGGATTTGAAGTATGCTTTCTACTTGAACTCTGGATTTTTACACCCGAAGTCGAAAATTCTAAGTCGAACCATAAACCCGGGACTGTCTGTAGTGGAAGGCGCGGCCTGAACCCTGGGTACCCGCCTTGAGATGAGGGCTCCAAAAGGTGCTTCCGCAGCCCCCCAGGCCCGCTTCCCCCATCTGAGCGGGGGGCTGCTGCAGTTGCGCCTCTCGGCCACACGGGGGCACTGTGGGCAGCCGTCTCCCCCTGGCAAGGAGGACTGGTGGCCGCCGCTCAGGCTGAGCTGGGAGCCTTTCCCTTGGTCTGCTGGCATGAATAGCCTGCCTTTATTTTTATTTTTTAAACCAGAAATAGGTCTTCTCAATGAGCCACATTCCTAAACCCTTTTTCAGTTTTTACATCTTGGGACAGGAATTTGCGAAATTGCTCAACAGCCCAGACTGGACTTGAATTTGTGGTCCCCCTGCCTCAGCCTCCCCTAGGGCTTGGACCCCAGGAGAGCGGGCCGACTTCACTTGCTTCCCAAAGAGTCGATCTCTCAGGGCTCACCGTCTTTACTGTCAAACTCACCCGGCCCCCAGAGACCTAGGCTCACAGGGCCAGGTGTTCCCCTGCCTGCCTGCGGGAGTCCCCGTCCCCATCCCCTCGGCCTCCCCGCGGAAGTCCAGGTCCCCTGCCCCTCCCGCAGGTGCCCAACTCCCCTTCCAGTCCCACACCCCGTCCCCCCTCACTCCCCTTACCGAGGTGACCCCTGCCCAAGCCTTCTGGACGAGGCCTCTCACCGCCTGCCAGCGCGCCAGGCAAGTTTTCGGCACTTCTCCATGTCCAGGTCCCGGGCTCATGCTCCTCCGGGCCCCTGCAGGTCGGAGGGTCTCTGAGGACCCAGAAAGACATCAGCCCAGCCTCCCCTGCCCTGTGCACTGTGGGTGACCTTGGGCCGCACCCTGCTCCCATGCCAGGAGAAGTTGCTGGGTACCCGCAGGGCGCCTCTGCCCTCTGACCTCTCCCTGGCTAGGCAGGCGAAGAGGGGCCCTGGGGGCAGCGGCTGCACCCTGCGGAGCCCGCAGAACCCCCTCCTGCTCACACCCGCCCGGCCTCCTGGGACTCAGAGCGGCCCTCCTCATCCTACCTGCGTGGCCATTGCTGTCAGAGGTAGAAACGGGGTGATCTGATCCCTCCATCCTCCAGAAGCTTAGAGGGGGGCAGGTCCCACTTCCTGAGTGTGGTGGAATCCGTGCCCTGACTGCCCTAGTTGTGGACTGTGCTGTGGCCACTTTCCACACTGTCCAGGTGCTGTAGGGAAACAAAACTCCCAGCCTACCAGATGTCCAGTATGAGGACATACTGCTCTCTAAAATCAAAGAATGAATTTTAGGAACAACAGAGGGTAAGAGCAGAAATATTTATTGAGAGAATGAAAGCTTCTGTCTGGGAGAGACAGAAGGGGTCCTGAGTGGGTTGCCAAAGATGCTGCCTTTTCCAGAGATTTTTATAGAGCAAAACCACGAGGTGAGATGGGTCCGAGATGGGTCCAAGATGGGGAAAAATAGGAACTGGCTAGGTGGGCATAAGGTGGGACAGGACTGTGATCAACCAATGAGATTAATTTCCCAGATAAAATTGATCAGATTGGGGGAGAACTGAAGAAGGGAGTCGCTTAGCAAGCAGGCATGAATACAGAACAGTGACTCTTCCAGTAACAGGCTGGGATGGTGACTCCTGGCTTCCTCAGGGTGACCCATACCTAGTTAGACTATCAATCCCTGATGTCTATACTTAGGGTGTGATTGCATTTGTTTCGGCTTTTGTCTAGAAGTCTGGCCCACAGCAGAGGTCTCCTCCAAGGCTGCAGGGTATGTGGACTTCTGCACAGCTCCCTCAGTGGCCCAGCCCTGCCTCACTCCCTGTAATATTTCTGTCCAACTCAGCCACCTGTAACAACGGCTGCGACTCTGTTGCTCGCTGGGTTTCTGTCCACGTTTCTCTCGGGTCCATTTCCAAGGCTGTGGCTCACTTGGTCTTTCAGTAGCGTCTGGCTCCCCGTCCGAACTGCGCAAGAGCATCCTTGGGCTTAGTGGGGCATGAGAAGCCGCAGCCGGGCTTGTGGCCTCCTCGGCCTCTTCTTCTGTTTGACCGCAGCCCCTGCCCTTCTTCCTGGCATCGCTGCAGCCCAGCCCAGGAGGGAAACCCCCCACGGCTCTGGGCCTCCCGAGCCCTGCACCTGCCTGGTGAACCCCCATCCAGTTGCAGAGTGCCCTGTTCCTCCTGCAGAGTGCCCCTGTTGGTGGGGCGCCCCTGTCAGAGGGGTGCCCCCTGTGGGCTCTCAGCACCTGCACCCCCACTCACCCACAGTGCACAGAGGGTTTCTCCTCCCAGAGCACAGGCTCTGGAGGGCAGGACGTGCTGTGATCACACCACTGGCTCCAGCCCAGCAAACCGTGAGCCCCTGTGCCACCTGCTGGGAACCAGTGATGACAGGACAGCCGCGCTTGGCCGTATGACTGCATGCGCGTGACTGCGTGCCGATGTGCCCTGGTGGTGCGCGTGTGCTGGACAAGCCCGACAGCACTAGAGTAGAGCACTGCCGTCCTTTCACAGCACCCAGCCTGCCAGGGCTTCTGGGGCGGTGGAGCTGCCCTCTGCCAGGAAGAAGTCCCAGCGCTGCCCCCCCCTCCCGGGTCAGAGCATGTGCAGCCCCCGTCTGAGTGCAGAGGCAGGGCTCTGGGGTGATCTGGCTGTGTGGCAGCCCATAGGTGAAAATGCATCCATTCTTGAGGGAGGGAAAACTGAGACCCAAGTGGATGAAAAGGCATCCTAGGCTGGACAGGGAGTGTCATGGTTTATGTCGGTGGCCCCCAGGCCTCATGTATTTGCGTTGCGCATTTGTGACTGGTTCATTGTCTAGTGCTTGGATTGATGGTGTCAGTGCTACACCCTCCTAGGGAGTGGAGCCAGGATGTGACGTAATGGCAAGAAGGGGTGTCTCTCTTTGCCGGTTTTCCGCTTGCTGTTTGCAGCTGCCATGAACTGCGGCCCCGCCATGCCACCCTGCCTTGGAGCCAACTGAGTATGGACTGAAACCTCCAAAAACTGTAAGAAATAAACCTTTCCTTTCCCAACTTTGGGCATCAGGTATTTTGACTCAGCGACAAGTAAAAAGTAACTAAGACAGGGAGCCAGCAGCAAAATGTGCCTGTCAGTGTGGTTCCATCTCCGTGGGGCTGTAAACCCCCATGGTGTCCATGGGGCCTGAGCTTTAGGGTTTCGCGTGTGGCATGGGGACCAGAAAGTCTGCCTAGGGCTTGCGACCCTGCTGGGTCCTGTGCTGTGGTGCAAGGAGGCTTCTTGGGGTCTTTGGGTCGTCGCTGTGGGGGCTGGGACTGAGTTTGCCACCTGGAGCAGCTTCCTGGGTCCCTGGGTCTCTCCGGAGGGTTGTAGCTCATCTTTGGCTGCTGCCCAGAATGCCTGGCACTGGGGAACTGGGATGGGAAAGAGGGTTACTGGGTTACTGTGTCTCACCGACTGGAGAGCGAGAGACAGGGAGGGGACAAGGAGCGGAACTGCGTTCAGGAGCCGACCGGGTCCTGTGGGTACTGACCTGGTTGCAGGATGCTTGTCCCTCTGACAGGTCCCGCCTCGAGACCCACTACTGTCAGCCCAGGCTGCAGCACGCGCTCTGGTGGAACGAGCCGCACACACCATGGCGCAGTCTCGGGCCGGGCCTCGCTCCGCCCTGGCTGCAGCTCCCTACACACCCAAGACAATGGACAAGACCGGGCACTGAGCGTGCGGCCTTTGCACTCAGCTACTACCCAGCCCTCTAGTGTTTATTCTGAGACCAGGTCTCCCTAAGTCACTGAGTTGCCGAGACTGGGAAGAACTTGTGACCCTCCTGCCTCAGCCGCTGGGAGTGCTGCCGAGATGGCAGGTGTGTGCCGCCGTGCTTGGCTCTTGGGTCCCTTTAAAGACGATGCCCTTTACCTTCTTTGTCAGGGCAGAGGTGTTTATTTGTTTTACTTCCCAGCTTGCTGTGAGCTCCTTTGTCATTCTCTGTCCAGCATAGCACAAGTGCAGAGCTGACTGCTGAGCAGGGCGCCTCCAGGCCTCCCAAAATTCACGTCTGCGGCTGTGTCCGGCCCCCATTCCTGCAGTGAGCAGAGGGGATACGTCACCAGCCTGGCGGGGCCCACAGCTGGCTGGGGCCCTGCCCTGCTACGGCCCAGGGGCAGGGCTGCAGACCCCTCCTTGGGATGGCCCCAAGGCCAGAGTGTCCCGGACCCTGTGGAGGACAGCGCGTCCTCCAGCACTAGGGCGACTGCCTGTGTCCTCCAGGCGCTAACAGGACTCATCCTGCAGGCAGTGCTGAGTGCAGCCAAGGAAGAGCCGCTGCTAGGAGGCCTTCCCTCCTCCGGGGAAGCCGAGCGGGCTCGTGAGTGTGCTTGGGGTCCAGAGCCAGGCGGGCCTGGGAGGACACCAAGGAAGAGCCAGTTTTCAGGGACCTGGACTGCAGTGGGTGTGGCTGTTTTCTCACTCTAGACTTCTCTTTTGAGTTTCAAAAGCAGCAGCAATACATACACTCATGTGCACAAATGCACTCACTTATGCACACTCACACGTACACATGCTCATGTGCACACTCACACACACATGCACTCGCGTGCACACATACACAGACACGTTTCAGGCCCACTTGTTTGTGACAGGGCTCTGGCTTTAGAAACAAGGTGGAAGGCCTGAGAGAAGGCCGTGCTGGAGTCTTGAGAGTTCGGAGTGACAGTTACCCAAAGATCCCCTGAAGCACGTTCTGTCCGGAGGCCCCAAGCCTCCGTGGATCTGATGTGGCTGAATCCCCAGGCCCCTGAACTGTGCCAGGCTTGTGCAGTGCACAGCCTGGCCTGCAGGCCAAGGCTGACAGTGTCTCTCCCACTGCAGTGCGCAGGATCAAGGCAGCCGATGAGGAGTGGAGCCTGCAAGCTCGGCGTGCCCGGGATGAGTATCGGCGCCACTCGCTGTGTGCCATACAGAAGGGCACTGTTGCCGGGCTCAGCTGCATGTTCCAGGGGCTCAGCCAGAACCATGAGCAGGAGGCGAGGCTCCACCACCCACTTCCAGGCTCCGGGCCCCCGCTGCTCCGCGCTGTGCCTGTCAGGTGAGTCTGGGGTTCTGGAGGACCCTTGAACCTGGGGCAGGTGCAGAATGGGGCTCCAGCTGTGCCTCCCTGGTCCTCTTCCCTCTGCAGCCTCAGGGTCTCAGGATGTTTGATGGGGTGATAGGGGAGGAACGAGGTGGGGCTTGCAGTTTTCATGTTCAAGCTTTTAAATTCAAGGACGTACAGTATTTCACCATTTTACTGCTGGTATTTTAATCATGTAGTATTAAGTTCGTGATAATTGCAATGATGCTGGATTCACTGTGGTGCCTTCACACAGGCATGGGGCTTGCAGCTGTGGGTGTTTCTAACACCTCTGGAGTTCTGTGAGTCTTTGAGTCTCCGGGGTGCAGAATTCTCTTGGTGATCTGAGGAATGCTGTGCACCCTCTTCCCCTCAAAATGTGCAGCTATGAATACATCAAATGGCTGCATGCCGTTTCACGCTGCTGAAGGCCCCTGGGCCCACAGCACATGATACAGGGCCTGAGTGGGTTAAGTAGGACCCAGGATCCCAGAAGTGGGCCTCAGGACCCTTCTAATCACGGACAGTGCTGGTCTGAAACAGGGTGAATGCAGGGCCACAGATCGGTGTGGGGGAAGTCTGGTGGGGGGGCTCTCACAGTTTGTGTCCTCAGTGGTCATGTAGATGACAGCCCATGAGTGCCATGATGGATGACCAATAGACCACTGGAGGCCTTTGGGTTCACCCGTCCCCACTAGAGGCCCCCTTTGCTTCCAGTCCTCTCACCATTGCTAGGCAACCAGCACCCCGGGTCTGGCCAGGGGCTGTCTGGAGAGTCAGTTCACCCCAGGAAACAGGTGCCGCAGCTGTGCTGCAGTGAGGGATTGTGCTTAGGCAGCCCTGACCACATATTCTTCATGTTTGTGTCCTTCTCTCTTCTGTCCCTTCCTTGGCCTGTGTGAGTCTCCAACCAGGAAGCTGAGGGAGGTGCAAGTGGCCACAACACTCTCCTTGGGCCCCATCCCCCCAGGTCCCATGTGTCCGGAACACTCTCCCCGGGTCCTTTCAACTTGGGTCCCACAAGCCCAGAATGCTTTCCCTGGGTTCCTTCCCCTTGGGTCCTTCTTGCCCTGGTGATTATAGCTCTTGTGTTTGATGTGTCCTCCCACTTTCTTTCTGAAAGTGCTGATCTGAACAGTCTTTTCCAGGCCCCCTTTTGTCATTGCTGCCTGGCAGCAGGGATGTGCTGTGAATTATTTATTAAATGCCCTATCAGTGGACATTGGTGGTGTTGCACATTCAGGCTACCAACAGTGCCCTGAATGAATTATCTTGTAGAAGTTAATCACATCCACATGCAACCATTAGCTGCAAGAGAAATTCTCCCCAAATGGGGTCTCTGCCTGCCCTGCCCAGGGTTTGTACCAACTCACACCCCTACCCTTTGGACTGGTATTGTAATCCCAAATATTGAGTATTGTAATCTAAGTACTATAGTCCCTTTTACAGTCTTCCTCACAATCCAAAAAGTTATATTTCTAATCCCACTGAGATATTATTGGAATCCTGGCAAGTTAATTCCTGTCTACCACCTCCAGTGCAACTCACAGTGAGAATAAAGACACCAAGACATATTCAAAGTTGAGGGCAGCCACAGGGTCCTAAGCTGAATTCCCATGAAGATATGTAGACAAAGGCCCTGATCCAAGGCCTCTTCCAGAAATTTTTATCTTGTGAAGAAGGAGGTGTTCTAGGATGAGTGACAGTGAGGATGGCGGGAACTACTTGAGTAACGTGAGCTGGCTGGCCAAGTAGGGCAAAAAGCATCTCTGCAAAATGCAGGGAGAATGACATGCAGAAAGATCGATCTGCATAATTCAGTTAAAGTGGCAACTGAATTGTTTTTTGAGGCTGTTGCTTCAGTTTCTGATACATAAACTTCTGTGCCCCAGGGAGTCATAGCCTCTTGCTTTGAGGCTCCTGCCCAGCTGACATTCCCAAAGCCAAGTGACTCTACCATCACACTGTGCTCATATTTTTTACAGAGAGCACTATGTGAGGAAACAAGAGACTGTCTGATGGCTTTAGAGATTGCATACCAGTACCTGGGCTGGCCTTATTTGCAACGCTTGGAGCCAATTGAAGAGAAAAGGCAATACCACAATCTGCCCTGGACCTATCAGTGTATGGAAATAAGCCTCAATATAATCAATGTTGCAGCAATTTTTCTGTATTCAAGGGGAGTCTCTCAAATGTCTCCTACAGACTGGCCCCAGTGTGTTGTCAAACTCTGGTTTTAGTTTAAACTTGTGCTTCTATTTGTGAAACTACGTATTTATGCATATTTATGGGTCATTGGGGTTTTTTTCCCTGATTCCCTATCTGTTTTTACATGACATGAATAGTTGTTCCCTTAAGCAGCTCTAGGAATGCCTTACACATTAGAGAAAAGGATTTTTTGTTTGCAGCAAATGTCTTTTCTTCATTTTTTGCTTGTATCTTAACCTTTGTGATAGGGTTTTCCAGCATGTGGGAATTCTTGAGTTTGTGTGGCGTTACTATCTGAGAACTGTTTTCTGGCTGGAGGGTGTGGTTAGTGTGTGAGTCAGCCTTCCCCTCCCTGGGACAGAGCGCCGAGCACCCACAGCTTGGGGGACAAGGGGTTCCCTGTTGGCCCCAGCTTCTGCCTCCAGTGCGTGGCTGCTGGTTCTGAGGCAGAAGCAGCATGGATGACGCCGGGAGAGAGGCCTCCCGCCTGTGGCAGCCAGGTAACCGAGAGGGAGAGGGAGAGCGGGGACGAAAGCCCACACTTCTGGCCACATCCTGTTGACCCACCGCCTCCAGCCAGGCCCAGCAGTAATGAACTGACTCTACCCTCGGATGGACCTGCCACCCGTTCAGCGCTCCCAGACCCCACTGTCCTCCAGATGCTGGGGCTTCCGGACCTCTTGGTCACAGCTGTAATGGCTTGGTTAGCAAAGCCCTCCTTGGCTCTGGGCTTTCTAGGAGGACTATAACGTCCCTTGGTCCACGTGGTGGCACTGCAGGAACCATGGCGTGTGTCAGGAGGGAAGGGGGACCTCAGCTTGCCTGGAGAGGTCCAGGGCTTCCCAGGAGTGGATGCGCTGCTGCTGCCCAGGGTGTAGGTGCGCCCAGGGCTTCTGTTTGAAGGGACCAGAGTTTCTGCTTGGAAAGGTGCACACTCTGTGCTCAGAGAAGAGCCCCAGGAGTCAGTGTCCTTTGCTGATGTTTATCACCTGCTGCTGCCGGCTAAGGAGCCGCAGTCCCAGAGGCAGCAAGGATCTTCCCCCACGTGCAGTTGGTTTTGGGGGATGCAAATGTGGGAGAAGGAATGGAGAGGGGGCCCTGGGCCCTGAGAGGGAAGGGGGAAGTTCCCAAGGGAGGAGGGAGGAGAGCAGTTGGCTGCAGGCTCATGATGGGTGGGTAACACGAGCCTGGAGGAGGCAGGGGGCCAGGTTAGGAGCCCACACTCTCAGCTGGTGCTCTGTGGTCTGAGTGTGTCTGAGCCCATGTGGTGCACGTGTGAGCTCGGTTCCTAGTGTCAGTGCATAAGCGGTGCCCTGTGACAGTCCTCACCTCATGGGCAGGGCACCTCAGGCATGGATTCAGGCAGCTCATGTACAGAGTGGGAGTGTTCCCGGGGAGCCAGGCTGTCTAAAGGCCCGAGCCTGATCGCAGTGTGTTTGCTGCTTTGTCACATTATCTCTTCCCCTTGCATGAACTCTTTTACCAGCGATGCCATGGACAGCAGGCCCTCCAGATCCTGGACCAGCTAAAACCTCTCTTCTTCCTGTGCATCCTTCCCTGGGTATTTTGTTACAGTAACAGAAAACTGACCTACACTGTGGCTGTGAGCTGTGTGCCCTGCCTTTCTTCCAGCATCTTTCCTGAAATCTGTGGCGTTCAGGCCTGTGTGTGTGTGTGTGTGTGTTGTGCTTACACATGTGCATAAGCGGGCCCATTGTGAGAAGCTTTTAAGTTCTTCAAAGTGTCAAAGTATCTGCACAGAGCAAATATGGTTTGTTTTATAAAAAACGGTGGCTCTTGTAACCTGAGCAGCTGTTTCTAAGAGAACAATGTACAATACATTAACTAGTGTTAAAGTTCTTACTATTTTTTGAAATTCTGTATTATTTCTATCCTTTTTTCTGTTTTGCTTTAAAAAAAGGTGGCAACAGGGGTGACTCCAAGTGCTAATCCTGTCAGGGAAATAGCAAAGACAAAATTGGAATTTCTGTCTCTTGTTACTCTTTCAGAGCAGTGAAGAGGGGCACTTTTGCTACCAGGAGACCACAGTCTCCTTCAGACACTGCATTTCCGCACCGTAACCTGAGGCTCCACAGCCTTGCAGCCCTGCAACTCCACGCTTGCTGGGTGCCTGTCCCGGCCTGGGCTGTCGCACTCACTGTGCGTCCCGTGTGCACCACGGTCCTGGGTGGCTGGGTGTCTGTGGCCCCTAAGACCCCTCACCTGCTTCTGCTCATCCCTCCGGGGGTCCTCGGTCCCTCATGACCCCCTGGACCAGGGTTACCAGTGGACAGTTGTGCTCCCTTCCCTCCCCTTCCTTTAGCCCTTATCTCTTTACTTCCCGGGAGGGGACTCTCAGCTCTCTCAGAGCAGATCGAGGTTCTGTGCTTTCCCTTTCTGCTCACTGTCCTGACCCTGCCTTGCACAAGCCTGGCTGGCTGGAAAGGCAGGGGTCCCTACAGAGGGTGGAGTGGGGGCCCCAAACCAGGACTCTCCTTCATCAGGGTACGGGACACCCACGCAGATTTGCTCCTGTAGCCTTGGGACTGTCTTTATCCATGCTGATCTTCATGCCTGGCAGTCCTCCTGGGGAATGTATCTTCCCCCACTGCAGACCTCTCCTCCTGCCCTCTTTTCACTTTTCCTGGAAGTGAGTGCTAGCTATCTTCACTTTGCAGAAATAATTATAGCTGCTACATTGTAATTTGCAAAGTGCCTTCAAGTACCCAGACTCACTGAGCCTCCTTCATGGGCCTGAATCCACACGTTATGCTTATTCGTTCTCAGGGGCGCCCTCCTCTCTCCCTCCGCACTCCACCCTAACTCCCCCATTGCCTCTCTCTTCTCAGCAGGACGTGGGAGCGACCACTGCGTCCAGTCTCCAGAGAAGTCATTGTCCGCTGGTTTAAGGAGGAGCAGCTGCCTCGTCGGGCTGGCTTTGAGAGGAACACTGAATGTATCGCCCCCTGGTTCCATGGTAGGACCTCTTTGTGGGCCCTGGGGCAGGAGCTGTCTGTGTATCTGTGTCCTCTGCATGGACGGGAGGTCTTGGAGGACAGCTGCAATCAGGGGGTAGGGCTTCAGGCTCCAGCTGCCTCTCCTCTGCCCCCTAGGATTCCAGCAGGAGTCCCCAAGCTCAGGGTGCACTTGGCTCCCTCTGTCTAGGGAAGCAGGTGAATCAGAGTCCTGTCCACTGCTGGCCACATGTGACCCCATGGCCAGCAGGGCTCCTCTGTGGCAGCTTCCTTGGGTTCAGAGCACAGTGAGTGTGCAGTGGGCCAGGAGCTGTCTGAAGGGAGCCTCTGGGTCCAGACGGTACCTGGCACAGGTGGTCTCTGGACAGATCCTTTGTGACTACATGGCAGATGCCTGGATAAGGAGGTCCAGGCATCCGAACAGAGCACTGGAGCTGGGAGGCTCCGTGGTGGACTTTCAATCCCCTCATGAAAGATGAAAAACTGAGGCTTAACGAGGGAAGGCAGTTTTAGTAAGGTACCAGGAGAGGGGTAAAGTCAGGTTCCAGAATGGGTCTCGAGGGTCATGACCCCAGTCCAGTGATCTGAATACAGTGGCCTCAAGCAGGGCACCAGAGCTGTGACTTCGCGCTAGACTTGCTGCAGGGAACCAGGAACGGCTACCGGCTGTGAGTCCCCTCTGCATGGGTTAGCTAATGCTGCATGACAAATCGCCTCCAAACTCAGTAGTTTAATGGAAGTGAGAAGGCATTGTGTAGTCAAGAATTTTGAATCAACTGGGATGTTCTTCTAGCACATCTTAGCCTCAGGTGGCTGAGCTGCTGGCAGGTCAGTTGGGGTATCTCAGCAGGTCTGCTCCCTTCAGCCATGTGTTGCTCACCCTCCTGCGCCTGGCCCAGGCCCTGGGTCTCCTCTGCAGGAGCTGCACAAGTGCTTTGCTCTCCGAGCCTCTCCCTAACCAGCTCGGGTCTGCCTGCGATATCCCAGTCAGAACTGACCTTGCCCTCACGGTCACACCCTGCTGACCCGTGCCTGTCTCTGCTTGCCTTCCACCACTCCCGGAAGCTTGAGCGGCCTCCACAGTAGCCTGCAGCCCACATAGTCTGGAATCTTGAGGGCTGACAGGCAACCAGTAATGGCTGCCTCCAGGGTCAGCTCTGGACATGGGCTGGCTCCACAACAGGCACGGAGGCACTGTGAGCGCGGCTAAAGGTCACACAGTGGGAGGCATCAGCAGTCCAAGCTGCGGGAGGTCCTCAAGGGTTCACGCCTTCTCTGCACGCTCACCTTCCACCCACCACCCACCGCCCCGAGGCTCTTTCCAGTATTCTCAGGAGCCCTGCCTCCCTGCTCAGTGCCCTCTACTCCCCTACCCCTGCAATGAGCTCTGCGCCCCACGAGTGGGGTGGCCCCTGCACTGCAGCCTCATGCTGGGCCCACTCCTTGCCCACCTCGCCTGCCCTCAGTGCGCTGGCCTTCTCTGTTCTTCAGATGAGCTTCCCTTCTCTCCACTGCAGGCCCTTTGTCCTAGCTGCTGCTCTGCTACTTTTGCTGTCTTTCCGCAGCTCTTTACCTGGCTGGCACATTGTTTTCATCTGAAACAGTTTCTCTTCCACAAGGTCTTTTCTGAGCGCCTTGCCTGCAGCACTTGTGCACCCCAGTGGGACTCATCTCATAGTTCTCTCCGCTGCACGGTAACCCCTGGGCCGAGCACCTTGTCTGTGCCCCTAGTACCCACAAGAGGAATGGCAGAAGGGGCAGATGAAAGGTCAGAGCTGGGATTAGGGCCAGGGTTTTCTCTCTGAAGAAATATCCTTTGCTTTGCTATGCGAAGTTCTGGGAGGCCTGTGAGTCCCGGCAGCAGCTGAGAATGACCGGGAAACCAGGAAATATGCTGGAGAGGCTTAGCTTCACCTCCCCCGTTGGCCGTGTGCTCAGCGGGCCAAGGCCGCTGTCTCAGCACCTCTGTGCCTGCCTCACCGGCCTCCCATCTGCCAGGCCAGGTACAGAAGGCATCCAAGACGAGGCCACTGTCTCCATCTGTTGTCGCTGCTGAGCTCCCAACTCCACAGAGAGAACTCCTGTTTGGCAGGTCTCAGTGCCTGCGTAGCCTTGGTTTTACTCTTGTGGCATTTGTGCCCAAAAGGACAATGACTCCAGCCACGGGCTACTTCTTACCCATGTCTCGGCCCACTGGAGCTGGCTGAAGGGCTGAACGAAGGTCTCAAATCAGAAAGCTCCTCCCTGGAAACTCCGAAGGCTCCTGGGAGAGAGAAAAGCAGGACTCGCACCGAGCCTGGAGCTTCTGCACAATGCACGATTTCCCCTCTAGCACCAGGCTGGGGTTTTCAGTGACAGGAGAATCTGTTATAACCACCTCTCGCGTTTAGACCTCTTCCTTTCCAAAAGCCTGAAGAGGCTCCGCAGCTTGGAAGACAGCCAGCGTTCGTGGGGGCCTGAGCCTCGATCCCTCGAGTGGGTCTGGGATTCCTTCCTCCCGCTCCTGCCGTGTTGCGCGTCCCTTACCGGAGCTCCGGCCTGAGTCGCTGCCATCCCCTTCATGCATCGTCATGCATCGCAGAGGCAGGCACAACACAGGGTGCGGCTCGAATGTCCGAGAAGGGCATCGGCAGCTGCATCCGGGCTCAGCAGGGCTTTGGCACCCCACCAGGAAGGCTCAGCGGAGGTGCCCAGATTTATCTTTAGTTTTGTTTTCTGCCTCGATGGGGGAAAAGGTAGCTTTTACGTTGTCGCAGAACAAACAGAACTAAGATTTAAGTCTCACAATCTGTGTAACTGACTGTGTGTTCTCCTGACAGCTCTAACCCTAATGTGCTCTGCACAGCTGTTAATGCACTGTCTGGAGCTGTTACCCGATGGGATTTTCCTCGCTCTGTGACAGAATAAAAGGAGATGCTCAGGTCTGGAGAATGGCCAGGTGTCCTTGCTTGGAAAGGACCTTGGTGCATTTTAAGATTATAGCTTTAGTTTTGCCGTGAAACTGTCTTACCTCTTATGAGATGGTGGTGATGGTAAATAGTTGCTATTTTTATATATTGTCTTTGCTAAGAAAAATAAAATGTTACTAGCCTTATGTTGGTTACTGAAACTTCTACTTTGAATAACTTGGAGCAACAGGTGTGCTCTAGCTTTCTGTCCAGCATAGG
The DNA here is from genome assembly GCA_004027295.1 of Dolichotis patagonum. Taxonomy (NCBI): domain Eukaryota; kingdom Metazoa; phylum Chordata; class Mammalia; order Rodentia; family Caviidae; genus Dolichotis; species Dolichotis patagonum. Next base: position 31,628 of record PVJX010004698.1, read on the forward strand.
GAATCCCTGGAGGAGGAGGCAGGACCCCTGCCCCATCCTTATGGTGACAGGGAGCTCGATGCCCCTCAGGCGCCTTGCTCCAGCCTAAGCGCTAGGGGTTTCTGATGCCGTTGGCAAGGCTCCTCTCCGTGTTGCCGGAGCTCGGCTTCTTAGCAGGGGAGGCTGCCCTGCTCCTCCTGCTCCTACCAGGGCCATCTGGGTAGCTCAGGCCTGCACTTCTTGTGGGGACAATACAGGCCTCGGGCGCCATGGGGAGCGTGAGGCTCCAGCTCGCTGCCTCCCTTCTGTCTCCCCCTGTTGGCCACAGTGTGTCTCAGAGTGGCGGAGTGGGCAGTGTCTTATGCTGTTCCCTTGAGAGGAACTTCAAAGCCAGTGTCAAAGGCGTGGAGGTGTGGAGGGGAGAAGACTTTGGGCTAGCAATGCACTCTATGGTGATCCCAATGTGGAGTTTTACTGTCCCAGGCAAAATACTCCGACTTACTCGAGCTGGATTTTAGGAGCAAGTTAAAAATGGCTACTGCAGCTCCCATTCCCTTGGCTTTTCTCACACAGTTGCAAGCGTTGTGGTGCACACCTCATGCGCAGGAGGTCTGAAGGTGGGGCTGTCTTCACTCTGACCTTGGGTGAGTCCTTTCCTTTCCTTCCCTGCCCGAGACCTTGACATTATGACACCTGCCTCACAGGACAGTCAAGCAAATTAAGTCGACAGAAGTGGTTTGTCACCCACAAGGGGACAGGTCAGTGAGAACGCTGATGCCTCTGGAGTTTGGGGCCAGGTACTCACCCCCTTTGGGAAACAAGATTCGGAGAAGTGGGAGGAGACTGGCTTCCCTCTGGGATCAGGGGCTCTGATACGTTTCCCTTTTAGAAGAGCAGTGCACAAGTAGTTCCGTGTTTTTCTTTTGTTCACTGTTATTTTCTAGCTGTAAGAGAGACTTCCCGTAATATGGGAGTATTCCTGAGAAATGCCAGTGCATATAGTCTTGGTTTTGGGGGAAAATTCTTATCTTTAGCCTTCGACGTCCATGTCCTCTGTCTGAATGTCGGTTCAGTCAGGCTTATTTCTCTTCCCGAGCGTTAAGGCTAGAAGCATTACAGAAAGGCCTTGGTCTGTCGATTTGGCGTAGCCCTGGCTGGCTGGCTGCCGGCCTCGAGAGGCGGCACCAGGCAGGACTGTGGTTGCAGGTGGCGTCTGTGGGAGTCTGCGCGCGTGCGGGATGCTCTCCCCGGCCTCCAGTGGGGCGAGCTGCACTCGAGCGAGGTCCTGGCTTGATTTCGCTTTTGGCAAGCACAGAGTGGGGGCGCCCACCCAATGGAGGTGCTCTCCATTCATGAAAACGGTGCGCCTGGTGACAGCCCAGCCACTGGAGGTGGGTGGAGCTCCCGTGCAAAGCGAGAGCTCAGCTCGGCTTGAGCTCCTTAGGGAGCACTCCCGGAGAGGAGCAGTGCAGGCTGCGGCTGCTGGTCCTAGCATGAACCCAGGTCCTCAGACCCTGAGTGCACAGCTGTTTGGACGACACCACAGCACAAAGTTGTTTGAGAGAAGGGAAAAGAGTAGAAGTTGCAGTCATTGCTTTTCAGGGTGACTTGGCAAACATTTGTTTTGGGTGTGGAATGGACAGAGGACAGAGCCACCCCCACGGATCTCTGGAGATCGTTGAAGAGGCAAAGCCCGGGTCCAGGATGGAGGTCTGCAGAGACATGTGTCACCTCATAGAGGACAGAGCTCTCTGCTCTCACAGCTTGCAGTCAGGCAGCCTCCCTGGCCCGCGTGCTCCCCAGTAGGGAAGTAGAAGCAGTGTGTGTCTGATGGCACATCCTGCTGCCCTTGCTGCAGCACCCCCGCTGTGGCTGTGAGCTTGGGGGCCCACCTGGGCACAGGGCCGGCTTCCGGTGAGCTGTATGCTGAGAAGCAAGTGTGTGATTCACTCTTTGGCTGCCAGGCTTCCTACTGCTTTTTCCTTCGATGCTTTTGAATTCTGGCTTTGAGCGGCTTGAGCAGCACTGATTTCCCTCTGGAGACTGAGAGCAGGAGTTGGGTTGGGGCGTGTACTCCTTTCTGAGTTGCGCAGAACAGAAAGGGCTGGACTGGCTGACTGGTGCCGGCTGCCCACCACCCTTGGGCTGGCCTCTTCCGTGCAGTCTGACGTGGGTCTGCCAACCCCGGTACATAGCATCTCAGGGTGCTGACAATTGCTCTTTGGCCTGGCTGTGGTTAGCACTTTACAAGTGTGCTGATTGATGCATTGTGTCAACTTGAGGAGTTTAGCAGCTAACTAAGCAACTCAGCAGCTCTCCATCCTGGGGAGCAGAGGACTGGCACTTACTGACCTAGGACGTCCATCGAGTCAACTTGGGAGGTTTAGACACTTAAGTGATTCATCAGGGAACCCGTAAACATCTTGAGTGTGTGCAAGAGGAGGGCATGGAGATGGCATGAGTGCTACACCTGCCCTAGAGCAGGGCGCCTACATACAAAATAAGGGAGGAAAAGAGGCTTGCTCCTGCTTTTTGCTCTTGTTGTTTTGCTGTCTTCTGCCACCTAGAGTGGCTACCCCTCAGCCACAGCACCCTGCCTTGGAGCCAGCTGATTACAGACTGAAGCTCCCACCAACTGAGCTGAGTAAATCTTTCCTCTTTAATTTTGGGCCTAAAATATTTTGCCTCAGCAGCAAGAGAAAAGTAACCAAGACAGCAAGCAATCACACTGAGGCCAGAGAGCTCGGCTAACTGGCACATTTTTGTCCAGCAGCTAAGGAGGGGGGCTGGGAGAGGATGCAGGCTTTGTGGCTCTCAGTTTAACCTGCTCCATTCTGTGACATCCTTGAGTGCCTGGCAATCTATGGGTGGCATTAGTGAGAAGAACGTGTTCTCTCTGGACTTACAATCTCTGCTGTGGATTTTTTCGACACAGTCAAAGCCTTATCCTTTTTAGTTCCATGACCTGGCAAGACCGAGTGGAGGCTGGTCTCCTGCCCTGCCTTGGGAATGCCCCATTTCATATTTGAGACTCTGGGGAGAGTGAGCTCAGCCCTTTCCTTGGCTTCCTGTAGTGAGGCACTGGAATCACTCTAGGCAGTAGCTACCAAGGGGTACTGGGGACCTTGGATATTTGTGAATCCAAGCACTAAAATCCAGGCTAGGCAAGGAACTGCTGAAGGAATTAGGAAGTGAGGAAAATACTACTACTGATGATGTCATGAGGATTAAATATGTTAATATTTATAAAATGTTTAAAACATACCTGGTTTAAATGAATGTTACTGTTACTGGGTTGGGGGGATCTTACCTGGGTTTTTGATATCCTACACAAAGAATCAAGCAGGACACACAAGACTGACAGCAGAATCAAGGATGTTTGAAGAGAAAAGACAAAATCCACTCTAGAGGTGAGAGTGGGCCAGTGGGAAGAGTGCAGGGCCCGAGAAGGCTCAGAGTTGAGTTCTCAGCCTTAGGGTTCAGGGCGGGGTGCAGGGTTTCTGTCTGAGGCTTGACTCCTGCCAGTGTGTGGCTTGACTCAGTCTTTCCCTTGGGCAGTGGAGTTTCCACGTTTTGTGAGTCCTAGAAAGAGCTGTCACGGCGTTCATAGCCCACACGTCAGGGTCAGAACTCCACAGTCAGTGAGATGGTAATTAGGGTTAGGGTCAGTCAAGGGTTGTGGACCACTGGACACGTGTGTGGGAACTTCCTGTGCGTAAAGTAAGTTACTCGGTTATTCCTTCCTATTGTACATAGACCTGATCCTGGGCCAGTTTTTAACTCAGAACATGGATCTATTCCAGAAACAGGCTCCAAGGGGCCTGCTCCTTTCTTTTCCCAGCCACTTCCTTAGCTACCTTATACCTACATTCTTTCTCCAGGGTTTTCCTGTGTTGTCTCCTGCCTCACTACTGCCTGACTATGAAATGAATCAACATGGCGGCCTTTGCAGGTGCATGATGGGACTTGACACATGTACAGTAGTGGCTTTGTGCCTTCCGGGCACAACTTACTACAAGTCAGTGTTGTCAGAAATTTAAGGAAAGGTGACAATGAGTGACTGCACAAAAGGAAGGTAGCACTGCTTTTCAAAAAAGAAAGCATAAATCTAAATTTTCTTTCAATTTGAGTATGGTACATATTTTGGAACAGTTTTTAAAAGCTATTAGGTGTAACACTGAGACCATTTAGAAGAATGGTTAACATGTCAAGTTAGATTGCTAATTTTCCTCTCCTGAGCAGAGCTGGAATAGAAATTATCCACCAGCTGTGATCTCAAAAGAGAAAAAAGTAGGTCAGTTGACTCACTTTCTTAACTTTCTTTTTCTTTGGCTGTTTGTGGTGCTAGGGTTGAAACCTAGGACCTTGCACATGCAAAGCAAGTACTTCACCTCTGAGTGACACTCCAGTCCTTTCTTAAATTCTTGCTCAAGCTGTTTCACCTAAGAAATAAAAGACTCAAAAAGGCATTGCAAAGAACAGGTTTTGGTGATAAGAAAGCATGGATTGCCATGATTTCCCCAAGACCTCACCTCTATCCTTTAATCCCAGCACCTGCCCTGCCCCAAGCCCCTGTGTGTCGACCTGAAGGCACAGGATGACTCTGCTTGGATGGATGGCTTCCCTGTGCAGGGGACCTCTGGTCACACCCATCCTCAGGTGTATACCGGCTGTATCTGTGGGGCGTGATCGGTGACTGCGCCAAGGTGGGCATGCTGGGTTTTTATACTTTAATAAGTTTTGAACATTTACTTTGTCCTGCCACTGTATCAAGGGAACACGAGCATCCAGTATTCATTTATTCTTCATACAACTCTCTGGAATATTTGGTAATATTGCTTACCGTGTGCTAAGCACTCCCCTAAGCAGTTCACTTCCTGTGTCCTTGTAACATTGCAATGCACGGGCTGCTGGCCTCCCCATTCCACGTGTGAGGAAGCTGAGGCACAAAGGAGGCCACTTGGCCAAGGTTACAGCAGCGAGGTAGGATTCAAACCCAGGTCACCTGGCTTCAGAATCCATACCTGCACCTGTGACACAGTGCAGCCACATTGCTACCTCCCAGGGGAGGAATTAGAGACTCTGAAAGTAATGTAACTGCCCCGGGACACACAGCGCTTGAGGGATCAGTCCCCTCCAGTCAGGGACATGTCTGTGAGGCTGGAGAGTCAGTTGCTTCTTTAGGAGGCACCAGCTATCCCTGAACTGTGGAGTGAGCTGTTTTAGGTGCCATACCTGGTCCCTGGCTGGAACAAGTGGCCGATCCTCCCGAGCTTGGTGCCACCCTTCCAAAGCATTCCTGAGGATTGACATCTGAGTTTCTCTTCAGTTGGCAACACCTCCTTCCAGTGAGTGGAGGAACACAGGCGACTGTCAGTATTTGGGATCATTCTGATACCTCAGCAGGCTGCTTGTGTTAGGGTATTTATTTACTTATTTAAATTTTTTATTTTTAAAAAAACAAAATCAAACAAATTAAAGCCACTCAAAACAAAACAGTGAAAGGGATACAGAGCGTCAAAACAAGATAATAGGAAACCAACAATGGCTACCATAATGTATCTTGTTATCTTCAAAATAACTGCCTATGCCATCAGATACAATAAAATCAAACCAAACAAAATCAATCAAAACAAAATAATGAAAATGATACAGGACTGTAAAACAAAGTATTTGGGAATTAACAATGGCTACCACCTTCCCTTTTTAAACCTTTCCTCCCCTTTCACTTTCACACTATCTATTGTACATTTTGGATCCCACCAACTCCTTCAGTTTTTTATACTAGGGACACAAAATGATGTTTACTTATCTGAATTTGGAGCATTTCATCCAAGGGCATGATCTCAAGTTGCATCCATTTACCTACAAGGCTTGTGATTATCCTTTTTATAGCTGAGTAGCTTTCCACTGTATAAAAAGGCCATATCTTTCTTATCCTTTCTGTGGTTGATAGACAAGCTACTCCTGCTTTTTTCTGGTTCCCTGCCCCATGGAACATTGTTTTGTCTCCTTTGACTTTCAGTCTATAAATTTTATTTCAAGGTAATGTGTTTCTTGTATACCACATATTGATGGATCTTGTTTCTTGATCCATTCTCCCTGTGTTTCTTTTTATTGGTGGACTGGGACTATTTACATTAATGGTAATGGCCAACATGCACTAGTTCGTCTCTTCCATGCTTTTTTCCTGCTGTTGGTTGCCTACATTTCCCCTCCATTCAATTGTCTGCTCTGCTTGGTGATCAGCTCTGTGGCTGTTCCTGGAGCTGTGATCATTTTTATCTCTAGAATATCATTCAGTACTCTTTGTAAGGTTGGTTTGGTGATCACGAATTCCTTCAGTTGTTCTTTGTCATGGAAGTATCTTGTTTATCCATTAATTTTTAAAGATACTTTTGCAAGGTACATCAATCCAGGTTGGAAATTGTTTTCTTTCAGGATTTGAAACACTTCACTCCGAACTCTCCTTGACTTGATGGTTTGTGTTGACAAGTCTGCTGTGACTCTGGTTGGTTTTCCTTTATAGGTGATCTGTTTCTTTCTTTAACAGCTTTTAATATTCTGTTCTCATGCTGAATCCAAACCCCTGGAAGGGTAGGCAGATTTTTCTCTCAGCAGTGCCAGTCTGAGTCCCAGTTGGCTGCTTTATTTGGTTTTGTTTGGTCACATGGCCGCTCCTGGACAAGTCACCTTGGTTGGGAGGATGAGCCACCTGATTGGGTAGCCTGAGTCACATGACCAGGCCTGGCAGAGGAGAGGTAAGCAGCCTTCACCCCATTGGAACCCTGTAGGCTGAGAGTGAAAGAAGGGCACAGTTCCCCTGCTGGAAGATCACTCTAGAGGAAAATAACGTGACTTGTGCTCTAGCAAAGCAGCCAGTCTCATTGTGAGACTATTAGATACTCAAACTATACATTTATCCTTCCAACGGATGCATAGGATCCTTGCTTAGCCAGCTTCCCAGGTCATTTTGCTGGGAAGAGACATCACCTGTCAGGAAAAGGGATGCCCCAGCGTGGATCTGAATGTTGCACGCAGACCCATGTTTGTTGCGCAGAGCTCAATCCTGGGCTGTTTTTGAGAAGCAGTAGAAAAACTTTAGGAGTCAGAGCCTCATGGGATTCTTCAGGTTATTGGGAGTGTGCCCTCACTGGGCTGTGAGACCCCACTTCCTTCTTTCTTTGGCTTCCTGGTCACAAAGTGCAGTTTCCCTGCCACACACTTCCCACCATTGGCACCCACCACCTGCACCAAAGGCCTAAAAGCAAAGGATTCATTGATTTGGGACTGGAACCTGTGAAATCGTGAGACAAAGTAAGCCTCTCTCTCTGTCGAAGCTGGTTCTCAGGTGTTTGTTATAGTGATGGAAAAGTGACTGGAACAATAGTGTTAGTAATGAGAGGCTGTCACATCACCACGGTGGGCATGATGGTGTCTCTTGTACATCGATAGACCTAGAACCAAGATGCTCGCCCAGTGAAGCCTTTGTCTCAGCAGTTAGCTGTGGTTAAATTTCATTTGGAGTCATAAAAGATGAATGCATTTGAACTCATTTATCATAATCTCTGGCTTTGGGATGCTTTGAGAAACTGTTGAGAATGAAGAGCTTGATAATTCCAGCTTCCTTAATGATATTGCCTGGAAAGTGTGGCAATAAGAAAAGAGAGTTGCACAAGTGAATGAGAAATAGTGGCGCGGTAATGGAGGAGCTGTCAGCCAGCAAGGTGAAGCGACAGGGGAAGCTTTAAGAGATGTGTGTGTCAGATAAATCGAGACCCATAAAAATTAGGCAGAGCATCAAGGCTGCCCAGCCTGTGTTTCTTTGTTCTCAGGGTGAAGTGCTAACAGAGAAATAAAAAGAGCTCATTTGGTTACTGAGGTTCAACTCGGAGCTAATAATTTCTGGGGACAAATGGATTTGGAGGGTGTGCTGGGGCTAGAATCCTGGGACTGCTCAGAGGCGGATTTATGGGTCCATTAGGGCACTGTGCCTTTTGGAAGTGTAAAGTGCCTTTCCTTTCCTGGGCTGCCATCTGTTGGCACTGGAGGAGAAAATATTCTGATAGTGAACGTGCATTTGGGGGTGGTGTCTGAGCGCACCCTGCGAGACCCAGGGAGAAGGCTGGGGTGTGAAGAAGCACACTTTGTGATTAGTTCCCAAGGTTCAGGATGGGGGGCCAGGTGCTGCTGGCCTCCTCACTGGAGGTGAAAGGCTGGGAGCGGGTGGACAAAATCCCCCGGCTTGTTGGGCAGGCCAGCATGTGTTCCCCACTGTAACCTGCAGGGACAGGTAGAGGAGGGGAAGGAGGCTCAGTGGAGCGGCTGTAGGTGTCTGGGCAGTCATGGGCGTTGGTCCCAGGGAGCCCTGGGGACCAGGCTCAGTGCTCCTCTCCTTGGTCTTAGCACCCACAGTTTGCTGCCATTGTTTCACTTAAGGTGGCCAAGAATTCTGGGTGACACTAAGGTGAGTCAATTTGACACTAAGGTGAGTCAATTTTGTGTGCAAAGAAGGGTTTACTTGTTCAAAATCAGACCATAAGTTACAGGGACACAATTGGAAATTTGTTTGACTTAGCACCGACCTTCTGTCAGGACATATAAACCAGCCTCCGTGCTGGTGGGTTTCATATCCCCAGGTTCAACCAGGATCGAAAATAAAGTTGGTACCAAGGGCACCAAGACCTCAGAAGCTGCTGCAGATGGCAGATGGGCTATAAACCAGCTGACCTGGGCCTTGACCCTGGTCACCCAGTTCAAAGGTCAGTGGCAGAAGTTGACAGAGCTATAACAAAGAAACTGAGGCAAAAGCACATGTACTTGGGCCCCTGGTGGAGGCCAAGGAGTGCACCATTGAGCCTGGTCCCCAGGGCTTCCAGGAACCAATACCCACGGCTGCCTGGCTAGTTACAGCCCATCCACTGGGCCTCCTTCCATTTTTGTTCTTTTTCGCTGGTCGTTAGTATAGTGCAAATTTACCTTTGCACTGGAAACAACTAGAGATGAAGTTCTGTAGGTGGGAGGGTGTGTGTGGGTTGTGTGCAAGCTACTACAGCATTTTCTGTAAGGTACTGGAACGTCTTTGGGATTTGCCATCTGTAGGTCCTCCAGACACCCGGCCCTCCTTGGACACTGGAGATCTTAATCTCTCAGGCCCTGCTGGTGACTCTGTATGAGTGGAAAGACCCCACTTTCCACTCTGGGCAGAGGTGCTGTTTGCAGATGTTTGCAGACGTTTTCACCTGCACCTCAGGCCCCTTGGCTGCTGCACGTGATAAAATAGACCGAGGCATTGCTCTGTCAGCAGCAGCGAGCCCTGCAGAGGGCCCGCACCTGCCTGAAGTCCTGACCTGGGCTGCACCCCAAGAGGCCACAGGCATCTGTGCTGAATCCTCAGGTTGCTGCTGGGAGCTCAGGGAGCCTGGGCCGGGGACTAGCTTAAGCTGTTCTCTACCACTGCTGCCCAGGGGATGCCTGCCTGGGAGGCTCTGGGCGTGGGCTGTACCTGGGAGAGCAGGAGAGACTGTCTGACCCATAGGGCATGTGCATCCAATTGACATGAAAGGCCTTTCCACCCACTCTGCCCTCCCTGCTGCACACCCTGCTAAGCAGGGTCATCTCTTCCCCTGCTTTTCCATTCTGCGAAATGGGAGAATAGAACCCACCTCAAGTTTATTGTGAGGGTTGAAGGATCTAGTGCTCATCAACCTCTTAGCACAGTGCTTGGCATAATGCCCTTGTTCCATAAAGCTCATTATGGGATTGTAAGCTTAATTCGTTAATGACAGTGCTCATTATTGAGGACCCAAGTTCCAGCCCTCTTCTAGACATGAGGAATAGTGGGGAAAAACAGACAAAATTCTTACTCTCTTAGTTTTTGTGTTTGTAAAAGTATGATAATTTTAATATAAACAGTTGTAGAAGTTTTGTGGGTTATTTGTATAAATTATATCACATAACGAAATCTTACTGCTTTATACTGTGTCACCTATTAGGACATTTTAGGGATTTCTAGTTCGTGTCCACAGCAGTGGTTCTTGGCAGAGTGATTGTGCCTCCAGGGGATGTTTGATAATATCTGGATGACTTTGGGGGGTCACAACTTTGAAGTGCCCCTGGCATTTGGTAGGTAGTGGCCAGAGATGTTGGTAAACATTCTGCAATGCACAGGGCAGCTCCATAGAACAGAAAACTTCCTGATCCAGAAATGTCAATAGTGCCTGGATTGAGAAATCCTGTTCTACATCTATATTTGTATCTGTTTCTTTTTTAGATCTTGAATTTTTACTAGAAAGATTACAACATATGGAACATCTTATTTGCTTGTTTTGTTAGGTGATCTTATCTTACCACAGACCTCTATTTCCTATTCCTGACCCATAAAAAATATAATCTTCTAATCACAGATAATCTTTTCCCCAAACATCACATGGCACCTGTATATAAGAATACTTTTCATGCATCAGTTAGATCTAATAATTAGCAAAAGAGAGAACAAACAAAGTGTCAGATTCTTCTGTCAAAAAATAAAAAGAGACAATCCTGTCTTCTCTGCTGTAAGTCCTTCAGTTGAAGTCTTTGGTTCTCTAGCAAATGCTCGAAGTCCCATCCGTCTGTGCAGCGGGGCTGTTCCCGCACGGCTCTCCCAAAGCAGTGTGTGTGTGCAAGGGGAGCACATGTGGCCGGGGGAGGGCCGAAAGGAGGCCCTGCCTGCTGGGTGACCCGGGCCTGGCCAGGGCCACGGCCAGGGAGGGTGGTGGACTCCAGCACAGTGGCCCTGCCTTAGCTCCTTCTGGGGACCCTGGCACTGGCCGCGGCCGAGGCCACTTACTCTACAGCCCAGTTAGGGGTCACCTCGCCTCTTTTCTATGAAGCTGGACAGTGCTCTGCCGATGCTGCAGGCTGAGTTTGTTGGTTTGTTACTGGAAGAAACAAGGCTTTCCCTTGTTTACCGACTCTCATCCTCTTTGTTTTCCCCTCGCATTCGCCTCTCCCTCCCATGCTGTTATGTTCAACACCCGCTGTTGGAAGTGTTCCTGTGTTTGCTGCTGTTCCTTGGCATCTGCAAAGAGTTAGCTCCAGGACCCCGTGGGCAGCAAAACCCTCAGACGTGGAAGTCCCTTGTATGGAAAGATGTGGAATTTACACATAACCCAAGTGCGTGCCCCCATGCACTTTATCAGTTTACTTCCTCTCCAGATCACCTTTATCATACTCCGTGCGACGTAAGTGCTGTGTGAATAGCTGCTATCCTGCACTGGTGGGGAATAAGGATGAGAAAAGAGTCTGTACATGTTGAGAACAGACACAGTCCACCCCCCGGACCCCCAGTTTTTCTTTCTGCTGATGATTGGATCTACAGGTGCAGGACCCGCAGAGGCCGCCTGTGTATTGCACGTACATCACCTGCAGGGAAGTTGTTCTGATCTTTCTCTTTTTTTTGTTTCTCATGATAATATTGTATGCAACTTCACCTCACTGCCTTTCTGTGAAATTAGTTTTCCTGAACTTTTCCAATGGGAGAAGGGCCAGGAAAAACACTTCTGATGTCCTCATCCGCTGTTTTTACTTAGGGTTTACAAAGGCAGCTTGCATCCCACGGTCACCAGCTATGTTTCTGCCCTGCGGGTCTGGATCTGCTCTTTGCTTTCTTCCTTCTGCTCCCATCCTGCTCAGGTTGTTTCCATTCCATTGGTGGGCATGGCCTGGAGGGTCTCCGCGTGGGCCCTGTGCCACTGCCCAGGGTTGGGGAGGACACGGATCCCTTCCTTGCAGCTGCTTGGCTTTCTGCCTTCCAGTGAATTCCTTTGACCTGCACATCTCCCACTCTGCCTGTCACTTTGTCCCTCCTGTGTAGACACAGACATCATGAAGGTCTTGTGTTAATGGTCTGTTTCCATAGCCATTTGAATTTGGGGAATTTTCATAGTCTGTTTGGGCTGTCATAACAGGACACTTGAGACTAGATAATTTGTAAAGAACAGAAGCTCATTTCTTTGTAGTCTGGAGGCTGAAATCCAAGATCAAGATGACAGCAGGTTTGGTGCCTGGTAAGGGTCTCACGTCTGCCTTGAACACTGTGTCATGGACACTAGGAAAGCAGGAGAGAAGGAGCCTGCTGCTCCTCAGGTCCTTTTACTGGAGCCCTAATGCCACCCACGAGAGTGCGGCTCTCATCACATTGTCATCTCCTGAAGCCCCCACCTGTTAACAGCTTGGTCTCAGGATTAAGCTTCAATATATGAACTTTGGGAGACTCATTCAGAACCCACAGGCTTCTCAGGGTAACTTGTCACCAAGTTGTGTTGTAAACCCAGTCTGTGGCCTCCTGGTTCTGCTCTGCAGTCGCACCATCTGTTATTATGTGGGGATTTGGAGAGATGGGGTGTGACACTGTTTCCAGGGCAGCTACCTTTTCCTAAGCCTCTCCCTTGCAGTGGACTCACACACAGCATCTCAGCCAGTGTGAGGCATGAGGGCACCCAGACAGACCCATGGGTGTGCCTCTGTCCCCTTTCCCAGATATTCCTGGGACCCAGAGTGCATGATTTCTGCTGTCTGCTCCGGGACCCGTGTTTGGAGCCTGGGCTGCAGAATTGTGAGTGAGGCCACTCCTTGCAGCCCTCTTTCCCTGGCCCTGGCCTCACTGGGAAGCTCTTCCTTTCCCCGCTGGAGCGGGTTGTAAAGCTCTGCTGGTGGACCTCCCACCACTGCTATGAGTGTGGAGGGGCTTCTGACCTAGGAAAGCCACTCTCCCTCTTAGGCCAAGCTGGCTGCCCAGGCTACTGACATTCCAGCTCTGTGAGCCTCAAACCTGGTTCTATATTAGCGTCATCTAGAAAATTGTAAGCAGTAGGGATGCTTGGTACATCCCAAATGAATGAAATCAGACTCTTGGAATGGAACTTGGACATCAGCCCAAGCCAAGAGCCACACACAGGGATGCAACCTGAGAGAGATTCGAACCACCTGAGTGACCCTTTTATTCTAGGTGGTAACCTGCCTGGTCCCCGAAGGACACTGACCGATCTTGAACAAGTGCCACTGTGGCAGTGTGTGGGTGTTTGCCGTGTTCTCGGTGCTGCAAAGCAACAGCATTTAGCATGTAATCGCCAGCGTATGCCCTTGCCAATATGAAGGGCATGAAGAAAGCGTAGGAGGTGGGCGCCGTGGCAGTCCTAGCAGCCTTTGTGTACTTCACCTGCCCAGCCCTGTCCCCAGCCAGGTAGGGACGGTCCCTAGAGCTTCTCTCATTATTTGTTTGCTTTCCTTAATGCTTGCCTATTACTCTGTAATCACGACAATGGGTACCTCTGTGAGCTTTTCAATCTAAGTGGACTCACAGTCTATTTTTTAGTTATTTGATTTATTCCTACTTCACTTCAAAATTTCTTCTCATTAATTTTTCTACCCATGTTATTTGAAGGTTGCATACCCTCAATCCTATTTTTAGTGGTTAATTCAAATTATTTAGCTTGCTCATCTCACGAACTCTAAAGTTACTTATTTACCCTAAAAAACTTGCAACCTTTAATCATCCTCCACATTATTGTTAGGACGTTGTCTACCATTATAGCTCTACCTTAAAGCCCTCTAATTATCCATCTGTTATGGCTTGTATCTAGATGTCTCCCCAAAACCTCAGGTGGTCATAGGTGGGGCTTTCGGAGGTGGCTGGATCTAGGTTGTGTAACAGTGGGATAGATTCGTGGTGCTGTGCTAGGATCAAGGATGCAAGGATTAAGGCCCGAGCGCTAACGGCCAGTACCCTGGATAAGATATAAGGGACAGAAAGAGTCTTGTTTCTTGATGCTTGCTTGGTTTTGCTGTTTTTTGCCTGCTACAAACTGTTTCTCCTCTGCGATGCCGCTCTGCCATTCTGCTCTGCCTTGGAGTCAGCTGACTGTGAACTGAACTGCTGCAAACTGTGAGCAGAAGGCAGGCATTGTGGTGCACACCTATAATCCCAGCACTCTGGAGGCCAAAGCAGGAGGGTCATCACCAGTTCAAGGCCAGCCTGGGCTACAATGTGAGTTCAAGGCCAGTCTGAAGTGTATATTGAGATTCTGTCTCAACAAAGAAACAAACATTGTGAACCAAAGTAAACCTTTCCTCTTTTAACTTTGCCAGGTATTTTGTCTTAGCAATAAGAAAAGTAACTGAGACACCATTTTATAAGTGCCTTTAGATTGGCCTACAACATCCGCATTCATCGTCACAGATAGTACCTCATGCTTTCTATACAGAATAATTTTTCTTCTTCCTGAAGTACAACCTCCAGAATTTCTTTTACAATCAACTCTCTCCATTCTTTCCCTGAAGATGGCTTAATTCTGCCCTTCTCCTTGCAACATCGTGTTAGTAAACACAGCCACTATTCTTTTAGCACACTGAAAATATTATTCTAATGTGCAGAGAGCCTTTTCCAGTCCTTGTCACAGTCCAAGAAGATTTTATTTGTAATACCATGAAAAAGTCATTGCGATTCTAGCCAGTTAATTCCAGTCTACCGCTTCCAGTACAACCCATGCTGGGAATAAAGACACTAGCGCATATTTATAATTATGAGTGGCCAAGGGAGTCCTAACTCCAGCCTAGATAGTGGCTCATCAGAACAAAGGCTCGGACCCAGGGCCCAGCTCAGATTTTATTAATTCATGAAGAAGGGGGTGGCTCAAGGATGAGAGGCACGAGGATGGCGGGAGACGCATGAGTCCCATGCGCTGGGCTGGGTAGGAGGCCAGAAAGCACCTCCGCAGTGTGTGGAGAGAAGGGGATGCAGAAAGAGCAAGCTGTGTAACACAGCTGAGGTAGCATCTAGGGGCGGTGCTTCAGCTCTGGTGTGTAAATTTTTCTGCCCTGGGAAGTCACAGCCTCTGATCTCAAGACTGGAACCCAGTTGACAGCCCTGGAATGGTGGTTCTGCATCCCTCCTGCTCAACCATGTTTTGGGAATCACAGGGCGGGGAAACAGTGACTGTCACCTAGCTTCAAAGACTGCACATCAGCACCTCAGCCAGCCCTATTGACGTCGCTGAGAACCAGTTGAAGGGAAAAGGGAACAGCTTCACCAGCCCTGTACACATCCGTACATGGAGATGGGGCCAGGTTCAGCAAAAGCGGACGTAATTGCTCTCTGTTCAAAGAGAGTTGTCCAGGTGTCCTCCACACTAATGTCCATTCGCTTTTACTATTGCAACTGGGGCTGCCTGCTGGCCTCTGTATGTGGCTTGGCCCTCCCTGTGGCCCCAAGAGCCCTAGGCTCATTGCACTAGCAAGCTGCCCTCCTCACCTGGTCCTTGCTTTCGCCTCTGTCCCGGGTTGAACAGCCTCTCCTGGTGCTTTCACAGCCCCTGAGCCCATGTCTATGTGACCTCTCTTACCAGTCACAGTGAACCCGAGTAGTTGCCTTCGTGTTACTGCAGTGAAATACCCAAGGCAGTTAACTGTACAGACATGAAATGATTATTCGGCTTGTTCTGTTTTGGAGGCCCAGAGTCAAACAGCAGTGTGTAAGCTTGGAGGGTCATCATTCGCTAACCTGCACCGAGGTGGGGGAGTGTAGGAGGCCAGCAGCCTGATTTTGAGAGAAGAGAACTGGGCTTCCTCCAAGCAGTCAGGGCCGAGGGCAACAGGGTAGGAGGCTGGCAGCGGCTGTGGTACAGAGATGGGGAGTGGTAAACATAGAGAGGGAGGTAGGCTGTGGGCCGGGGAGCCCAGGCTCCACTGACCATTCCTGGGCCGGGCTTCAAGGGAGACAGGGCAGGGCCATGTCAATGTCGCTGTCAACTTCAGATATGAGCAAGTCCAGTCCCAAAGGTAACAAATAGTGTCATGGATTTGGAAACGGGTGTCCTGGCACATCGGTGGAGGCTAAACTGCAGCACGTGGGATGCAGGGAGGGCCCAAAGGGGTGAAAGTAGAGCTGTCTTCTGCTCCAGCCATTCTGGGAGTGTATCCAGAAGAAGCGGAGTCTGTCTGTCAAAGAGACGTCTGTGTGTCCGTGTGCATGGCAGCACTGTTCCCATGGCCGCGGTGGAGGATAGGCCTGAGGATGGCTGGGTGCCATAAAGACTGGAATGCTGCCATTTCTGACAACATGGATGAACGTGCAGGACAGCCAGACAGGCACAGAGACACATGCACCAGAAGAGGTCACTTACAGGACATCTGAAAATGCTGGACTCCTAAACACTGGCGGAAGCACGGGGGGATTAGGGGGCCAGGGAAGGGACGTGGAGATGTGGGTCAGTCAGATGGATTGTGACAACTGTAGTTGGTCTGCAAACAGAAACATTTGACAAAATTTTGTTTTTGTTTGAAACTGTGTCAGGTGACAAGCATGACTGTGGCCATCCTTCCCACACAAATGCAACAACAGGCATCTTTTCTGAAATAGTGGGTAAAATAGTTTGTGAACCAAGGTACCGCACTGCATTTCAAAATTGTCAAGAGTATAGATTGTGTTATTACCACAATAATTCGGTATGTACATGACATAATGCTTATGATTTATCCCTTTTGCAATGGCTACACATACCAAAATATCTGGTTGTGTACCAAAATCAATACAATTTTTGTCAATTAAAAAATAAAAATAACTAAAAGATGAAAAAGACACTTGTTTAGAAGAAAAGACATTGACAGGTTGAGTCCCACTCTGGTGAAACCATGAAGCCCCCACTCCAGCATACCACGGTCTCTCCAGCAGCCTGCGGTGCCAGGTGGGCTGGCAGTGACTCTGCCCCTTTCTTCTCCAGGCCCCACACCCACCTCTCTTGCTTCTGCCTGCACAGCCTGGCTGGGGATGGGGCTGCTGGCCTGACTGCCTTTTGGAGGGAAAGGAGGAAATCAGTGGTCCCCAAATGTGTGGCAGTCTTCAGAGGGTGGAACCTCTGGAAGCGCAGTGGCCTCTGTTCCTCTGCCCTGGCCTTCAGGGTGGGGTGAGTGTGCACTATGCTGGGTTGGTAAGCCTCGGCAGGATCCGAGCACAAGCAAGCATGTCCCTGAGGACTCAGTGGGACGCGGTCACAGATGAGCAGGGCTTGCAGTCACAGAGATGAGTAGCTCAGCTACGTCCACCCCTGCACTTGGCACTGACCATGATGCTCCTACTGGCCGAATGCACACCAGGAGCTGATGGTGCATGTGCAAAGGGACAGTGTATTGTAACTCACTGCTCCTTCAAGACAGCAGATGATCCCAGGGCCCAGTATCTCCACAGCTCTTCTCCTGTGAGAATCACCTCGAGCTCTGGGTGACACAGAGTCCTAGTGTGCCTTTGAAGGCAGTGGCTATGGTGACTTAAAAATCTCCAAGGACACTGGAGAGGTGGGGGCCTTGGCCAAAGTTCTGATGGCCAGACGAGGGCAAAGTAGGGGAGTGATTTGTTTCTTCTGCCTCGTCTTCCTCTCCCCAGCTCCTGCCTCCAGAGTCTGACCCTCCAGGTACACAGTCCCTCCTCATTTTTAGGGGTTAACTTCCTATCTCTGTTACAAAATACCAGGAAAATGGCACTGAGGGGATAGATGGTTTCAGAGGTTTCTGTCCATGGTCACTTGGCTCCATGGCTCTCAGGCATGTGGTGAGGCAGACAGCACGGCAGGACAAGGGCTACTTCCAGGCATGTGCTCAGTGGCCTCTCTCCTCCAGCTAGGCCCACCTCCTGACGGTCTTACCGCCTCCCAGTCAGTAACCCGCATCTTCAGCACATGACCTTGGAGCATTTCAGGTCTGAGCTGTCACAGCGCCTGGTGTGCCCTCCATTCTAGGGTGAGACTGCTCTGACGGGGTGGGACACCTTAGAGGGTTCTGGTCCTTGAGCCAAAGGGAGGCTTTGGCTTCACCCCACGCCCCATTTAACAGACTGTATTTGGAGGAAGTTCTTTCAGGCTCTCAGGGAAAATACTGTTTTCAGGGTGTCACCTATGGTTCCAGAGAGGTAAGTGGGGCCGTGGTCATCAGTCATTCTGGGGAGTCCTTAAAGCAGGCCTCTAAGGCTCTCCACAGAGCAGTGCCTGCTGACGGGATCTGAAATCAATAGATGCTAATTCTGGTTCATTATTAACTCTTCGCTTAACCAATTAATCCAAATTAGTGGCTTTGTTTGGAAGAACCAGTGATCAGCTCAGGGCCTGGTGGAGCGTGCTCCCAGGCCGACAGTTGGATGCTCAGAGCCAGGACGCCCCAGTGAATGGAGAGGCGCGTGGTCAATCCAGGCCCTTGCCCTCCTTACACAGCACATTCTGCTCAGGGACTGAGCCCTAGCATGGGGGGTGCAGGCAAGTGGTGAGGGGTGCAGCATCCACTGACTGGTTTTCTTTTTAAATCAGGAATTATTAGCCGAGAAAATGCAGAGGATCTCCTGGAGAACATGACGGAGGGTGCATTTCTGGTTCGAGTCAGTGAGAAGATCTGGGGCTACACCCTCTCCTACCGCCTGCACAAAGGCTTCAAGCACTTCCTTGTGGATGCATCTGGGGACTTTTACAGCTTCCTGGGCGTGGACCCCAGTCGCCACGCGACTCTCACGGATCTCGTTGATTTCCACAAGGTGTCCCTCGTCAGTGTGCCGGTTGGGGTGAAATGGTGAAACCCTGGGGCTTAGAAAGGGCCAGGAAGCACAGGAAGCCCACAGCTCCACATCAGGGGCCGTGGAGTCTCAGGGACCTAGAGCATATAAAGAACAAGCCTGTCTCTCATGGTTTTGGAAGTGTCTGGCGGGGGCCCTCTAGTTGCATCCCTCCATGGTGGAAGGTGGAAGGACGAAAGGTCCAGTGAGAGCAGGAGGGGCCGAACTGCACTCCAGAGACGGGGCATCAACCTGCTCACAGAGGCAGGGCCCTCCTGGGCTGATCGGCTCAGACAGGTGCCATCTCTTCATGCCCTACTGTGAATTACGCTGTTGGCACATGCTCACGGGGGCACACGGTAACAGAGGCACACAGCACATATCACACTTGCCTGGTGTCCTAGTCCTTTCCTCACTGCTGGCACAAATTACCCAACATCCAGAATTCAAAGGAGGAAGATCTATTTCAGCTCATGTTTCACTGGCTCAAGGCTGAAGGCTTGGCAGAGGGGCCTGGCAGTGGGAAAGCTGCTCCCATCATGGTGGCCAGGGGGCAGAGTGAGAGGCACACTGTCCCAGGTCACAGCTGCTGTGACCTTCCTGCTGACCAGGTCCTTCCTCCTAATGTCACCTGTAGTTATGGCATTGCCCCACCACCAGTCGCCCTTCTTGAGCCCTGCACGTGAGGCTTTGGGCAGCTGGGTTCTTGGGAGCTTTAGATGAGATTGTGCACATCGCTGCACCCAGGCGCCCCGTGAGCTCTACAGGCACAGGAGGGGCCACAGGGCCACTGGGCCCTTTTGCTGGGCGTTGATACAGTAGGGCCTCTTGGACTGGTGTTGCTTTCCCCTCACGCCTGCATGGCTGTCCCCAGGGCAGGAGAGGTATGTAGCTTGTAACGTCGTCTTGTGATCAAAGCATGTAGCAAGCCACACATCACAAGGAGCTGGACACTGAGTATAGAGTCCTGCCCAGAAGACAGGACTACCCAGGACTAACTGGAAGCTAAGCAGGTGGACTAATCCTGGGCAGGTCGCTGCTGGTGTCAGGAGCCAGAGGAGAGAGCAGAGGGTGGGAGTGTGTGGCCGCTAGATCCTCCTCTGAGTCAGCCCCAAGCTCCTTGTCTCACCCCTGCCCCTCTCCTTTCGTCCTCACACAGCCCTGCTGGAGGTACACATGGGCCCCAGCTCCCACGTCCAAAAACCAAGGCCAGGGAGGGTGAGAAACCTGGCCAAAGTCTCACGGCTGTGTCAGCTGAGAGCCTCGTGCGTCCCACTACATCCCAGTGTTTCTTTGCCGTCCAGTACGAGCTGCTGTATCGGCACAGAGCACCTGTCCCTTTGTTTCTAGCGAAGGGTAAACACCCCCTCTCAGGACAAGCTTCTGAACAGCAGGGCTGGGCCGGACATCCCTGAAGGCTCTTTTCCCTGCCAAATCTAAACTTTAGACATTGACAGTATAGAGAGATACTACTCACGCCTTGGAGAGATCTGGTGGCCAGATTTCATAAATTAAAAATTTAATTACACAATTCATTCATGCTCACATTTTAAGAAAAATCAAATGCAGTACAAAATTAAAACCTCATTCACTTCAAATCCTTGTTTCCCTCCTCCATGGGATGAATCACAGCTTTGCACGTATTTATCCAAGGATTGCCTGGGTAGCAGCATCAAAACCTATGTTGGCAGGAAAATACACGGTTTTGATATTTTTCACAGAAATTGGTTAGGTCTTCCTATGGCTCTCAGCAACTTGACTTTAAAGAGAACTCCCTGAGCACATCACACAGCATCATTTTCCCAAGCATCGTCCCTGGAGTCGCAGTATGGAGTTTAAGTCCCAACCTCACTGCCCTGTGTGACTTTGGGAACCACTCACACTTTGGTGCCTTGGTTCCCTCCTCAGCAGGTGGCTTAATAACCACACTTACCTGTAGTGTCCTGGTGAGGTTTCAACAAGGCATTGCTGTGCAGTGTTGAAACTACAGTATCCCCAGCTCTTGCCAGTCACCATGCCCTGTCTGCTGTTATTAAAATGCATTGATGAGATCATTAGTGTCAGTGCACGCTCCGACCTATGTAGCAGTTTAACCACCTGCTGTCTCTTTCCATGCACGTACCCACCTTCCAGCTTCTCGTGACTGTGAACACTGCCACAGAGACTTCTGCACTGTGTATATGTCACCGAGCCATTGTGGATACATGCTGAGTATCCCTGGAAATGGAATTGCTGGAGAGAAAAGTGTGCACATTTTAATTAGAAAAGACCTGCCAGATTGCCCTGCAAAGCATGGTGCCAGTTCATGTTGCTGCCAAAGCTACAAGAGGCCTAAGCCCTGCACTGTGCCAGCATTGAGGACTCGATCATTTACTTCTCCCCGTCAGATGGACAGACGCTGTGTCTTGCTATTGTTTAGTTTGCATTTCTCTGATTACCACGACACAGAGGATCTTTCTCACGCGCTAAATGGCCTCTTGGATTTCTTTGCGATTCATCCGTTCCTATGCTTCGTGCATTTTTCTATTTAGATGTCTCTTTCTTATTGATGCGACAGTTCCTTCAGCTACTAAATTGCTCTTCAGTTGTGTCCATTCTGCTTTTCAATTCTCCTACTGAGATTTTTCTTTTTAATTTGACTGGTCATTGTTTTCCTTTGCAGATCCATTTTTAGAAAATAATAGCCCATTCTTGTTTCACAGATGACTTCTCTGATTCCGCTGAACAAGTTAATACACATCTTTTAAAAACACCTTCTGCTTGTTTTATAAACTTGATATTCTCTTGGGAATCAGTTGTATTACTGAGTTTGGCATCTTGCTTTTATAGTTCTGATTGTCCTCAAATATTTATAAATTTTGGGCTCCCAAGTCATCTTCCAACTTTGAATTTCCTGTTTATCCTTGAGGGGACCCAGTTTCTGTTTCCCAAATCATTCCCCGCTGTGTCACAGTTGACAGTGGGCAGCTCATCCTTTGGTCTCCCTGGAACTGTTCAGGTCTCCTCATTTCCCGATCTGCCTGAGGCAAATGCCTGTTTGGAGTTCTGCCCCCAACCTGCCCTGACTTTGCTGGCCATTGCCCTGCGTTGACTGCAAAGATCGCATCCTGTGGGCTTTTGTTTTTCAGTGATTGTTCAATACTGTGACATTGTTGATGGTCAAGCCTTTTAATTTCCAATACCTTAAAACTGATGTCTTCACAAAGGCAGAATTTTTCTTTTGTCCTTATTTCTGTAGACTTGAGAGAGGGGGAAGCAGATGTATGTATGGTCTTATTCTTCCTGTTTGAACCAGTTTGTTTCTGATGAATGTTTATAATCCTTTCTTGATTATGAGTAGTTTTTCTTTTTTCCCCGTTTAGGAGGAAATTATCACCATCTCTGGGGGAGAGCTGCTGCAGCAACCCTGTGGACAGAGGGAAAGCCCGCCTGACTACCACCTATTGTTTGAATGACAGTTTTTCTCTTAATCAGTTGGGTTCCTTTGGAAAACCTCCCCCAAAGGCCAGCTTAAGAACTTTGCAGCTCAAATTCTTATGGCCTTTGGCCTTCAGCGAGTCCACCACAATCCAGAGGGATGAGAGGATCAGCATATCTCAAGCTGTGCTAAACCCATGGCGTTTGTGCTACTGGCCCGGTCCCTGTGCACAGGACAAACATTGCTAGTGGTTGATGCGAACTGTTTCTGGAGAATTTAACTATGACCTCAAAAGATGATGCTTGTTTGTCACAACTGCCTTAAACAACACTTCTAGAGTGCATGGGCCGTGTTCTGATAATTCAGAATAACCCTAGTGCCGAACCCCCCGTCTGATATATGGTAGACTGTTAATAAACGTTTGTTGAAGAAATGCAGCTCTTCTGACAGTTCTGCAACATGACCCAGTGTGATTACTTCCTACTTCTCACTCTTTATAAAGTCATGGAAGTAAAAAGACGAATTGCAATGTATTTATATGGAGAACACAGAGGTGATATTCTTCATGGCATTCATCACCCTTGTTGATGTTTTCACTGGACTTACCTGAGGCTTCCAAACCCCAGCTTCCAGGACAGGTGGCTGAGTCTGCAATGCCTTCATTATCTATATCTCTCTTCCACTCTCCTGTGTCTTTGAGTTGTATCGTGGCCCTGGCTTTGGGATTTTAAAGTAGTGAGTTTACCTATTCCTGCAATGTGCCCAAGACCAAGAGTGAATTATTAATCCAAGAGTGGTGTTTAAACCTCTAACAAGACTTTGCTCTCTAGGCTGCTGTCTACATGAAGTTATTCAAATAATTAGCTCTGTTCTTGTTGCTTTTTTGATTTTGATTCTACTGTCCAATTAATCCGAGTATGTTCTTCATATTAATAGGAAGAGTCTCCCAGTGATGACCCAGTAACTCAGGGACGGTGCCTATTTGTGCATAACCACATTCTATACATAGGACCATAGACCAGGAGACAGCAGATTGTGGTAGTAAAATTACAGGTCCTCGGATCAAGAAGACCTGGATTTGGACTCACAGCCCTGGTGCTCACCACCTTGCAGCAGAGTACTTGGTGACCATATAGACACAAAGGGACTCTGGGGACATCAGGGGCCACTTAACTTTTCTTGGTAGCTACAGCAAATCTCTCTTGTGCCCTGCTTCTTCTCTTATCTCACCTATCCCTCAAACCATTCACCACATCCCAAGGCACTGTTACTATAACCCATTTTGCATGGGCTTTGCTCTTTCTCCTTCTGTTGATCACCCTCAAGTCATCAGTACGACAGGCTCCTCCCTCTGGTTGCCAGGAGGCAGAAGAGCTGGGAGGTCAGTGCCCAGGCAGTGAGCCCTGGACCAAAGGAGACTGAGGCAGGTAAATTGTTTGCTCCTGCTCCTCCTGGAGGGACTGAATGGGGAGGCAGCTCTTTATACAGCCTCTTACAGGACAGATCTGCAAGATGGAGCAGATAGTCACAATGACACCCAGCAGTGGCCAGAGCAGATGACACCCCCATGTGTGCCTCCTATCTCTTGGCCTCACCCCATCTCCATCTGCACTTCTGGGATAGCTCTCATGAATTAAGGAATAACCCAGAGGCACTGGGCACAGGCTCTGCCCTTTGGAGGACCCCAGGGAAACCCCATCACACATATATTTAATAACATCAGCTTTGTAATTTGGTTCCAGAGCTTCCTTCCCTGTCTCCCCTGGTAGACAAAATGAAGTAGGGGGAGGATCCTGGCTTCTGAGGCCTAAAATACCATTCAAGCCACAACCAAGTATTATCAAAGTCACCACATATCTATGAGGTCTTGGCAGAACCAAGTTTTTAAAAAAAATTTTGGCACTGCTATGTATCAAATTGAAATTTTTTAATAATCCACTTTATTTTAAGGAGGAGGAGGAGGAGGAGGAAAAGAAGAAGAGGAGGAGGAAGAAGAAAAACTACAACAAAATTTCAAAACATCAATTGGGGGCAATAATCATATATACACTGTGCATTGTCATCCCCAAATTATTCACCCAGAACACAAGACATCTGCATTCAGTTGTCCAAACAATACCAGCATAAATCTTTCCCTTTAGTGAGCTCAGAGCAATCAGTAGTATAACTATCTTAACTATTTTATATATATATATATATATATATATATACATATATATATATATTTCCATACACTTGTACATATGTTGTTTCAGCTTCTCACACTAGTGAGACAATACAATGCTTACACATGTGTGTCTCATTTATTTCACTTGTGAATATGCATTTACCTTTAAAAGTCTCTAGTTTATCCTTCTTTATGACTGAATAGTACTACATTATATAAAATACCTCATCTTTTTTATCAGTTCCTTAGTCAATGGGCATTTAGATTGTTCCCAAGATCTAATTATTACAAACTGTGCTGCTATAAACATGGGTGCACATACATCATTATGGTATGATGTTTTTGTTTCTTTTGGGAAGATACCCAGAAGAGGTATAGCTGGATTGAATGTGGCCTCTTGTCCTAGTTTTTTGAGGAATCTCCACATTGATTTCCACAGTGGTTATACCAGTCTGCATTTCCTCACAGTGGAGAAAGGTTTCTTTTTTCCCCACAGCCCCTCCAGCATTTATTATTGCTTGATTTCTTGATAGTAGCCATTGTTTCTGGGGTGAGGTAGAATCTCAGTGTTGTTTTAATTTGCATCTCTCAAATGAGCAGTGATGCTGAACATTTTTTTTTTACATATTTATTTGCTTTTTGTATTTCTTCATCTGAGAAATGCGTATTCATCTCAGATGCCCATTTTTGAACTGGATCTTTAACTTTGGGAAGACTGATTTTTTTGATATTCTTAATAGTAATCTTTTGTCTGAGGAACAGCTGGCAAACATTTTTTTTCCCACACTGAGGGTTGTCTCTTCACCCTGTTGGTGGTTTCCTTGCTGTGCACAAGCTTTTCAGTAGGATGAGATCCTAATTGTTGATTCTTTGTGATAAGTCCTGTGCAATCTGGATTTTGTTCAGAAAGTCTTTGTCTACATCAATGTCTTCAAGAGTTTTACCTACTCTATCTTCCAGAAGAATTAATGAAAATTAAAATTGTTAAATGCATTTAATTTTGCAAAACCTCTGTATAACAAAGAAAAAATTTTCTTTATGGCAGTCATTAGTCATTTTTGGCAGATCTATTAAATGGTAAATATGGAAGCTGTGGAAAGGAGAGGTGCTGCTCACTATAACTGCAAACTGAGACAACTTTGTGTGGAGTGGTGATGTATCAGGGACGTGACGTGATGATTTTCTCGACAAGTCAGAAAAGGTTTCCAGCAGCAGCTTTGAAAGCAGACCAAGATGGGTTGAGAACCTGGACCCTCAGCCTGTTGTTGCTGTCACCACCTAATTAATATGTGAGAGACAACAGCTGAGTTTTCCATCCCTAACACATACATCTCATTTTATTTGGGACCAGCACTTTCTGCATGTCTCATATATTTTAGGTTTTTACCTCGCTTTAAAATAAATTCCTTGTAAGTTGTCCTGCAGATGAAATTACTGTCTGGAAAACTGCAATTTCATCTTGAGAGTTTTATTATGCTAATAAATGTCAGGATTCTCAAATAAAGGAATTGCCTCTTTTTTTCCCAGAGCCCTACAAATATAATGAAAAACAGTCAGCTACAACACTCAGCAGAGAGACAATTTACACTCTGTAACTAGAAAGAGAAGTTGTAAAGAACACTAGGCAACTTAATGGAAGATAAATTTCAGAGAATGAAAAGGCAGCTTGATATACAGATTCAGGAGATCCTTGAGTGACAAATGTTTTAAAGAACCATCCAGTGGGTCAGGGGTTTAAATAGGGGCATGGACAGAGTGGGTCCCTAGAGAGAGGCATGCTTGTAGAGATCTGGGGCTGGGGAATTTGTTCCCTTTCAGTCCCTTTGAAGTTTTCTTTATTATCAGGACTAACTTGGAATCCCAGATGGAGTTCTCCATCTCTGGGCCATAATTTATTGTGAAACAGGGTGAGTCCCAACAGGTTCAGAAAGAGGCAGTGAAAACAGCATAAAAATTTGTTGTAATAAATGACAAATTTTAAAAGCCATATTTGTGTGAATTCTCACAACCAGGCTTGAAGAAGACAATACTCTTATCTCGGTCCTGTACTTGGGAAACTGAGGCTTGGAAAGGTTCATAGATTTCCCAGAGTCACTTCTCTGGCATGGTATAGCACAGAGATTGGTCATAGTGTGGCTTCTGGGTCCATGTGAGCCTGAAACCAGTGCTGCTCTGACTGATGTGTGAACTGAACCCGTGGTGATGTTAGAAACGCAGATTGTCCTTCAGATATCTGAGGTTTGGCCTGAGGTTCTGAGTTTTTTAACCAGCGTCCCTCCATCTCTGATTCTGCTGGACTATGGGCCACACTTTAAGAGATCAGCTCTTTAAAGCAGGGGTAGTTGGCAAATTATAACTGCAGTTTATTAAATCTGGCCTTCTGTCATGTTTCCATAGTGTCATGGTTTATGTCGGTGGCCTCCAGGCCTCATGTATTTGCATTGTGCATTTGTGATTGGTTCATTGTCTAGTGCTTGGATTGGTTATGTCAGTGCTACACCCTCCTAGGGGTGGAGCCAGGATGTGATGTAATGGCAGGAAGAAGGGGTGTCTCTCTCTTGCCGGTTTCCACTTGCTGTTTGCAGCCGCCATGAACTGTGGCCCCGACATGCCACCCTGCCTTGGAGCCAACTGAGTATGGACTGAAACCTCCAAAAACAGTAAGAAATAAACCTTTCCTTTCCCAACTTTGGGCATCAGGTATTTTGTCTCAGTGACTAGTGAAAGTAACTAAGACACACAGACAGAATGGTTTTTGTTTTATAGATAAGTGAAAAAAGTTTTAAAAAGAATAATATTTTGTGATCTGTGACGATTACATTCAAGTTAAATTTTGGTGTGCATATATAGGGTTTTATTACAGTATGGCCACACTCACTTGTTTATATATGTTTTGTTTATGTATAACTCACAAGAGCTAAAACTTTTACTATCTGGCCCTATGTAGGAAAATCTTGCTGATTTCTGCTTTAAATTATGTTGCATATGTGAAGAATTATTTTGCTTTCTTTCTCTGCCTTGTGGGTTATTGAACTATTCTTTTTTAAAATTTTTTATTAATTTGAAGGTAGTAAAATACAACAGAACAGGATGGAATAAAGCCAATTGAGACAGTGTAGTGAAATTGGTACAGAACTTCACAGCAGGTTACTGGGATTACAGTAATAGGTACCATAATATATCTCGTTATCTTCACAATAGTTGTTCTTTCAATCAGGTATAGCAAAATCAAAGGAAATACAGAATATTATAGAACTTATCAAAACAGAATATTGAATAGAGCAATACCATTAATCAGGACAAAGCAAAACGGTGATAAAAATATTTGCCTTCAAAGAAATGGTAGAAGGAAATCCCCCTTACTTGTTATATTTCATGTGGTCAGCCTCCCAAGAGATGCTCAGATCTCTGGCTCCCACTTGTTAACGGGGGTGGGTGGGTGAGATGTTTGATTCTCAGCCCACTCACTGGTAGACTCATAGCCACTTACCAGGGTTGCAGGCTGGTTGCTTGGTTTCCCAGTGCCCTATGTGGCAACATGGCGTGGATCTCAGGAAACACTGCTTGTTCTCACCCTGGGGTGGCTGCGGCTTGCCAGACCACAGCCACTGACCAGGGTGGCATGCTGGTTGCTCAGTTTCCCAGTGCCCTAAGTTCCAACACTGAGCTTTTCAACACGTGACAGAATACTTATATCAGTTTAAAAGAAGAAAAGTTTTAGTTTGGTTTATGGTTTCTGAGGTTCCAGTCCATGGTCTCTTGACCCTATTGCTTTGAGCTTATGGTAGCATTGTGCATCTTGGCAGAGAGCATGTGGCAGGGAGAGACTGCTGTAACATTCAGGGAACTTCTATGATAGAAAAGCCCACACTGGGTACTCTTGCTACTTTGGGTTAGCATCCCAAGTCTACTACTTCTAAGTTGTTAAGAGGAATACAGAAATAAGCATGCAAACAAATGAGACTGAGAAAGTACAAGAGTTCTGCTGACAGTGAGTCTGATATGGGGCTATCGAGAGTTGAAACAGAAGTCATATCTTGCAAATCTCTTTTGTGACTCACAGAATAGAAAACTGAGTCAAGCCAAAGCATCCAGGAAGAACTTAAGTTTGCTTTCCTTTAACCAGCTCATGAGGTCTGTGTGAAAAAGAAGACATCTTATATATAAATGGATCCAATAGAAACACTATACTACTTATTAAAAAATCAAATGTGCATAACATAAAATTTATCATTTAAACCGTCTACAGTTCAGTGGCACTAAGCACATTTGTGTTGATGTGCAACCATCAACACCATCTTTCCAGAACTATTCTCATCTTGCAAAACTGAAGCTGTGTGGCATTTAGTAATTCCCCTGAAAACCCAGCCCTTGGAGGGGCTGGAACAGCAAGATCCCAATTTTGAGTACAGCCTGGGTAACAGCCATTTAGCAAGAACCTATCTCAAAATTAAAAAAAAAAAAAATTAAGGTCTGGGGATGTAGCTCATTATGCAGACCTTGGGTTTATTCCCAGTACCACAAAAGCAAGCAAGCAAGTAGACAAATAAATATAAAAACAAACCCAGTTTCGCATAATAATTTTCTAAACCAGCCCTCTCCAGCCCCTGACATCCATCGTTTTACTCTGTCTATACGAGTAACTACTCCCGGTATCCCACAGAAGTGGAATTATACAATATTTGTACTTCTGTGGGTTTTCACTTATAACATTTTCCAGGCTCATCCATGCTGTAACACACACTAGAATTTCCTTTCTGAGCTATGTACACACCAGTGTACCTGTACATTTTATTTATCCAGTCTTCCTCCGCAGATGGATGCATGTGTAGCTTCCACTGTTTGGCTACTGTGGGTTATAATGCTGTGATGGACACACATGTACAGCCCACAGCTCTCGGGCTCTCAAGATTAGACCATTGACTATTTCAGCAGGTCCCTTCCTTAGGGATTCTGATGAGTTTCTGCCAGAGACATTTACCTTAAGCTCCCAGCCTCAGTAAGCATCTTTCCTAGCTTGTTCCTCTGGTGTGTGCTCTCCTTTGCTCAGTAACTGAATAAACCTAACTTTAGTTACCTGTGTGCTCCTGGTGGGTTTCAAACCATGGGCCATAAAAGGAGGACATCTTGAAAATGTCCATGATAAATACTCAAAAGCCTCAAGTGTCTTGATTTGCAATCTCCTGACAATTTTTGATGTTGAGTATTTTATTCACACACTTTAGTCACTTGTATGTCTTCTTCTGAGACATGTTTATTTACATAATTTGTCCATGTAAAATTTTTTCTTACTTTATTTAGTTCCTTGTGTATTCTAGATATTAATATATAGTATATACTGTATAATATATTGTATATACTGTACATAGTGTCTTCACTGCATTGATTGTTTTATTTGCTCTGCAAAAGTTTCTTAGTTTGATGTAATCCCATTTCTCTAGTTATGCTTTTGTTGTATAGACCTTTGGGAACTTATAAAAATTTACTGCCTATACTGATATCTCAAACTGTTTTCCATATGTGATCATCAGCAAAATGCAAAGCAAAATCACAATGAGATACAATCTCACCTGAGTCAGAATGGCTATTATTGGAAAGTAAAAAAAATAGGACATGCTGATGAGGATGCTGAGAAGAGAGAATTTACATGCTGCTGGTGAGAGGATAAATTAGTACAGCTATTATGTCCATTTTTTTTCCTTTTTCAGTGCTGGGGATTGAACCTAGGACCTCAGGCATGCCAAGCAAGCATTCCATTGCTGAGTCACAGGCCTGGCCCACAGTACAGTTGTGAAAAACAGTAGGGAAAATCCTTTAAAAAACTAAAAACAGAACTGTGAAGTATGATCAAAATACTGTATATGGTTAATATGGAAATAAAACCTTATTATAGTAAAATACACATTGCTGTGAATCTGTCTCTCACTGTGAACACACTGTCTTATCATTTTTGCCCCTCGCGAAGCAGTTCTGGAAGTCCTCTTTCACGAGTGTCTTTAGGGCTGCCGAGTGCCATCCAATGGAAAGGCAGGATTATTACGCCCACAGGGCGTTCTCATCCACTAGGTTCCTGGATCTCACACCGTGTACCCTCTGGCGCTCCCCCAAAGTGACCATGAACAATAAACCTTTGAATCAGTTCAGAACATCAAGGCAGCCACCACAGCATAGCTAAAGAGATGCATGAAACAGAACTTCCAGGAGAGCTTCCAAAAGTGGCAAGAAAGGTGGGGTAAGTGTGTTCAAAGCAAGCTGGAGGATCTTGAGAAGGCTTAATGGCAATGTGTCTTTCACTGTAATACATTTAAATTTTTACAAAATAATCGTCTTATTTTTTGGTAATATTTTATATATATTTATTAGAAATGAAACCAATGCATCAAAGCGAGACCTGCCCTCCCACGTTTATGGCAGAACTATCCCAATAGCTGAATCAACTGAGCTGTCCACATATGGATGCACATTATAAGTTATAAATTATAGCATATATAGTGTATATAATTCAGCAATGAAGGGTGAAAGCTTTTCATTTGTGGTAAAGTAGGTAGAAATGGAGGACATTATGCTAAGTGAAATAAGCTAGGCACAGAAGGACAAACACTGTATACTCTCCTGTTATGTGAAGGTAAAATGTTGATCTCACAGAAGAAACTAGAATAATGATTACTAGGGGTTAGTCAGGACAAGGAGTAGGGTTATAGGGGGAGGTTGCACACGAGGTATCAAAATACAGTTAGGAGGACTAAGGTCTGGTGTTCTACACCACAGTAGGCTGACTATGTTTATAACAAGTTATTATGTATTTCATAAAGAACTAGAAGAAGGCTGGGGATTTAGCTCAGTGGCATAAACACCTGGCAAGCATGAGGCTATGAGTTCAACCTCTGGTACAAAAAAACAAAACAAAACAAAACAAAACAAAACAAAACAAGAACTAAAAGAGAAGAGTTTGAAGCCTCCAAACACACAAAAATATGATGAATGTTTGAAGAGATGGAAATATCAATAACCCTGATTTGAGCAATATACACATGTACACATTTGCGCATCATCCACTGTATGTACTATGTCTAAATACTGAAAATTGTATAAATATGCACAAATATCACATAAATTAAAAATAAATTTTAAAAAGATCCAGTGTCTTTTCTCCTCTTACCATACTGACTACAACACCAACAAAAATCCAGGGACATGAAAGTGTGTTTTTCAAATGGATTATTCAACAAACCGTATTCCTTACACAGAACAACTATTGCACACAGAATAAACATTTGCACAACCATGTTTTTATAAAGTACTTATTTTGTCCAGATTCCTAGCCATGAGCCATGGGTCTTAGGAACTTCTGGAAACCTATGTGGTCAGGGAAATTTACACCAACAACTTGGGTGTTGGCCATTTAGCTTGACCATGCATGACTTAGCCTGTTACTCATACAGTTTTTCCTGATTTGTATGTTGCAAGTGAGGTGTCATGTTCCTTTGCTGGCATGCCTCTGGTTAATCTTCCTCTTATTCTCACATTGTCTTGGTTACTTTCCCCTCATTGCTGAGATAAGATACCTGATGCCCAAAACGAAGGAAGGAAAGGTTTATTTAGCTCACAGTTTGTGGAGGTTTCAGTCCATACCTAGCTGGCTCCAAGACAGAGTGGTGTGGCTGATGGCAACCATTTATGGTGGCTGCAGTAGATACCAAACGGGCAAAGTGGGGAAGCAAGCCTCTTTCCCTCCCTTATATTGTATGCAAGCTTCGCATGCTAGGGCACATAAAGCACTCACACTGCCAATCCCAGCACCAGACAACTGAACCAATCACAAACTCTAGTTTCAACAGCCTTTGAAAGCCCTCTTATGACCATGTGAATCTTTGGAGGCATCTAGACATCTAGACACAACCTTAACACACATTTTATTGGGTTTTTGCATTGGGATTACTCTGAACAGCTGCAGTATTGCTTTTTCATTATACTATTCTTTAGTGATTCTTTTTTTCCCTCTGGGAAACTTGATAAGGGTGAAAACCTGACTTCTTTAATATGGGGTGTGTGTTCTTTACAGCCTTATATTTCTATTGGCAGCTGGTTGAACAAAACCACAAAAGTTCTTAGGGATAACTAAACATCTTTTTCCCATCTCTTGTTTCAAAGAAGATGTGAAAAGTAAGGAACACTTTTGGCAAACACAACTAACAGAACTAGAAAAATATCACACAAGAAGAAAAAGATAGTATTCTAGTATATAAGTACATTCATACCAGGCAATCAATCGGTGAGCCAGGGCCAAGAGTCTGGCTCTAGCAGTGTCTTAGGCACAAACCAGACCCCTTCCCAAGGCTATTCAACAAAATGTGCTTTTCCATTAGCAGTTTGCAATTTGTTTAAGAGGCATGGAATCCCTGAACAAATGGGCCATTGGAAAGTTAATTAATGGCCTCTGCTATCTTAAACTCAAAAAGTAGACACTAAGACACAGCTGAAATAGAAATGTAAAGTCAGCTTAGCAACAATTTAACTTTTATTGCTTAGTACACACCAAGGGAGGAATATTGTGTGCTAATAGCATTTACCTGACACATATATAAAAACGATAAAGCCCAGGCTGGTAGATCCAGTGCACAGCGCCATTAAAGGGACACATCAGTATTCACAATAGAGACTGATGGTCTCCACTAAGCAATTCAATTATTGGTCTAAAGGAGTTACCATCTCTTCTAACAATTTTAAAAGTCCCTGAACTCTAATTTTTAACCAACTGTACTCAGAAGTACAATGGTGACTCAACAAGGAGAAAAAGGCACATTCCGGATTCTTCCAGGCTTTTTCTCTTGTGTGCTTGTTACATCCTTGAGAGCTTTTCTTCTGTCTCACTAAGTATGCAGTTTGTCTTTCTCCACAGGCATCAGAGAATGGCTAGAAAAAGAAGGCTCAGGGCTATTTGGAGACAATGTTAGAGTCTTTGCAGGAAAGAGTAGGGATGTCTAAGAAGTTAGTAAAGGACACTTCTGGTGTCTGTCTGAGTGGGGCATGAGTATATGTCCTTGTTCCCTGGTTTTTCCCTTTGGAGCTTTCCCTGTTCTCTGATTTCCAATACCATGAGCCCAGCAGCTTTCCTCTGTCTTACTCTTCCACCATATTTGTTCCTTGGTGCCAGCTAACCATGGACTGAAACTTCTGAAACTATGAGGAGGTAATAAACTCCTCCTCCTTTAAGTTACAGGTGTTAGGTATTTTGTCCCAGCAACTGAATAGCTGATTAGTACAGCTCATTTACAGAGGTAGAGAAGTAGGGAGTCACAATGGAGTGTCTGGTCAGCTAGGGTTAGTCAGTAGTATCTCAGTCTTTACGCAGCTAGGCCAAGAGGACAAGAGAGAGAGCTATTCTGGGGAAGCAGAGTATTGAACATAGGGCTGCCAATTATGTTCTTTTTATTTTTATGTTTTTAAATTTTATTTAAAGAGAAAACAAAACAGAAAAAAGGGTAGCAACAATACAGAATTCCAGGGAAAAAAGGAAAATAACAAAAAAACTAAGAAATCATTACTTGATAAATTACTTTCTGTCATCTTGGAAATAGTTGTTCAAGTTACAAACTTAAAACACACAAAGTAGACATTCAAACAGTGAGACTGTTAACAGTTCTGTTCAAAAATCTAACAAAAACAGTAATATGATCATCCATCTTACACACTTAAACATACATGCAATTATATCCTTTAGAGCACTTTCTTTTCCTCTCTTCTTTACAGTAGCAATTACACATTTTGGGTTTCATTACTCCTACATTTCTTATTACTTTTTACACTAGAGACAAATGTGATATTTATAAATATGATTCTTATTTATTTCATAAATAAGGATAGTCTCAAGTTGTCTCCATTTACATATGAAAGCCTCAAGACCATCCTTTTTCATAGCTGAGTAATATTCCATTGTATAAAAATACCACATCTTTTTCATCCACTCTCTGGTTGATGGGCATCTTGGTTGTTTCCAAGATTTATCTGTTACAAATTGTGCTGCTATAAACATGGGTGCACATATATCACTGTGACATGAACTTTTTCACTTTTTCTGGGAAAATACCCAGGAATGGGATAGTTGGGTTGAATGGAACTTCCAATCCTAGTCTTGTGAGAATTCTCCATACTGATTTCCATAGTGGTTGCACCAGTCTACACTGCCACCAACAGTGAAGCAGTGCTCTTTTTTTCCTGCAGCCTTGCCAACATTTGTTATCAGTTGATTTCTTGATGGCAGCCATTCTTTCCAGGGTGAGATGAAATTTCAATGTTGTTTTAATTTGCATTTCTCAAATGACCAGTGATGGTGAACATTTCTTCATGTATTTGTTTGCAATTTGTATATCTTTATCTGAGAACTGTGTGCTCATCTCAGATGCCCATTTTTGGAGTGGATCTTTGAATTTGGGGGGCTTAATGTTTTTCAATTCTTTATATGTTCTGCATATAAGTGTTTTGTCTGAGGGGTTGCTGGCTAAAATTCTTTCCCATTCTGTGGGTTTTCTTTTCACTCTGTTGGTGATTTCTTTTGAAGTGCAAAAACTTTGCAATAATATAAGATTTCAGTTGTTGATTCTCTGAAGCAGTTTCCCGTGCAGTTTGCGTTTTGTTCATGAATTCTCTCCCTATGTCTCCAAGACTTCTACCTAACTTATCTTCCAGTAGATTTAGTGTTTTTTGTCTTTTTTTAAATTTTATTTTAAAAGGGAGTAAAATTAAACACAACAAAACAGAACAGAATGGGACATAAGAAAGCATAAATTTCAAAGCTAGACAACCAGAGATCTTCACTATCTATCATATTGTCTCTTGTTTTCTTCCAAATGGTTGTCCTTATCTTTGCATATGGAGAGTTCATACTAAATAACATAGCCAATCTTTTCACAAGATGTGTAGTTCACTGGCTCCCACTTGCTAGGCAGGGGGAAGGGGGAGGGGGGACATGCGATGGGGGACAGGACGACATGAGATGTCTGATTCTCAGCCCACATGCCAGCAGGATCACAGTTGTCCCCCCAGAGACAGGAAGAGTTCCTTGTTCTCCCGGCACCCCAAGTGAACCACACAGTGCAGGTCCCTATGCACCAGGGTCTCTCTCCTTTGGGCCGCCAAAAGTCTGCCACACTCTCAGCCACCCCCAGAGAGGGGAAGAGTTCCTTGTTCTCCCGGCACCCCGAGTCAACCACACAGTGCAGGTCCCGATGTGTCAGGGTCTCTCCACTTTGGGCTGCTGAAGGTCGGCCACACTCACAACTGCCCCCCAGAGAGGGAAGGAGCTCCTTGCTCTCCTGGCCCCCCGAGTCAACCTCATTGTGCAGGTCCCGATGCACCAGGGTCTCTCTCCTTCAGGCTGACGAAAGTCTGCCACACTCTCAGCCACCCCCCGTGGGGGGAGTTCCTTGTTCTTGCGGCACCCCAAGTCAACTGCACAATGCAGGTCCCGATGCACCAGGGTCTCTCTCCTTTGGACCACCGAAAGTCTGCCACTCTCAGCCGCCCCCCAGAGAGGGGAGGAGCTCCTTGTTCTCCCAGCATCCCAAGTCAACCACATGGTGCAGGTCCTGAGGTGCCAGGGTCTCTCCCCTGCAGGCCCCATAAAGTCTGCCATACTCACCTGCTATTTCTTTCTGATGAATTGACCATCCCATTTCCAAAGTTCTGAAATGGCCAACAGACCACAGAAAGAATTCTCTTTAGGCTCCTGTTTGAAACCAGTAGCTACAGCAATCTGCTGGCCTTGCTTCAGGGCCACTAGTGTTTCTGTTTTAATGTTTCAGTCTTTGATCCATTTAGACTTTAGTTTTGTGCATAGTGATAAGCATTGATCTAGTTTCAGTCTTCTGCATGTGGAGAGCCAATTTTTCCAACACCATTTATTAAAGAGGCTATCCTTCTTCCAGTGAACATGTTTATTCCCTTTGTCAAATATCAGGTGGATGTGTGTCTTTGTACTTATATTTGCATCTTCCAATCTATTCCATTGATCCTCAGGTCTATTTCTTTGCCAGTACCATGCTGATTTTATCACCGTGGTTTTGTAGTACAGTTTCAAGTCAGGAATTGAGATGCCTCCTGCCTTGTCTTTATTGCCCAGAATTGCCTTTGCTATTCTAGG
Source organism: Dolichotis patagonum (assembly GCA_004027295.1). NCBI lineage: Eukaryota > Metazoa > Chordata > Mammalia > Rodentia > Caviidae > Dolichotis > Dolichotis patagonum. The sequence continues at coordinate 67,902 of PVJX010004698.1, forward strand.
TTTCTTCTGTTTCCAAATTAATTTTAGAAGTGTTTTCTCTAGATCTGTGAGGCATGTCAATTTTGATTTTGTGTAAATCTGTATAACAGTTTTGGGAGGACGGCCATTTTCACAATGTTGGTTCTTCCTAGCCAAGGGCAAGGAATATCCTTCCATTTTCTAATATACTCTTCAATCTCCTTTTTTAGGGTAGTGTAATTTTCAGCATATAGGTCTTTTACATTTTTAGTTAGGTTGATTCCTAGATATTTCATTTTTTTAGATGTTATTGTGAAGGGCGATATTTCCATTATTTCTCTCTCAGTGAGTTTCTTGTTTGTATACAATAGGAATGCTATTGATTTTTGAGCGTTAACTTGTAGCTGAGCTGCCCATTTTGAAAGGGTAGAGCTATGCACAAGCATGAGCCAGGCTGAGGTAATCTTGTAGGTAGGCAACCAGAGCAACACATGCATACACTGACCTTGCCTGTTCTTTTGGCTGGGCCCCTTACCGGTTGAATGAGCCCGAAGTCAGGAGGTTAGGAGCTCTTGACATAATCTATAGAGGTCAGCCCCCTGAGGTGGAAGGGAACACAGCACACATCTGGAGGGTCAAAGCTAATCCTATGGTGTCTCTATAAATGTCTTGGAAAATCCAGTGTTTTTCTTACTCTCACACACAACACTGAATACATCACTGTTAGTCACAGGTGACTGACTCCATTAGTCAGCAAAGATTATGTGGATTTCTCACAATCAACCTGTTCTTTAGTGGAGGCCAGCTGGGTATCCTATAATGAAGTCTGTTCAGACTCCAAATCTCCAGATTTAGAGTCATATTCTAGTAGTTGAGGGCTCAGCCTGGTAACACAGTCCAACTTCAGATTCCAGTTGCGAGGCCAGGTAGTGATCCTTGTTCCCATGGGTATCACGCTTGCTGTCACCTCTTCCTCAGGTCCAGTTAATTTACCAGAATGGCTCATACAACTCCATACTGTGGTTACCAATTATTGTAACGAATGCAGTGAGGCAGAAGAGGCTAGGTGTGAGGCTGAAAGATCCAAACTTCTAATCACATCCTTGGTTCCCTTGGTGACTAGCCTCCATCCTGCAGCTGTCTAGGACCTCTCTAGGAGTCCTGTCAGTAGAAAAAAATGTTCTTGTCACCCAGGACCTTATTAAGGTCTTAGGAGCTCAGGGTCATGGAAGCACGATAGCGACCAAATATAAGGATAAAACAGTCTCCTAGCATCTTCCTCTTCAAAAATTTTAGGAGCAGTGTTGTCTTTTCTCTCATTGTTGAGACAAAATACATGATGTCCAAAATGAAGCAAAAAAAAAGGTTTATTTATCTTACGGTTTTGGAGGTTTCAGTCCATACTCAGCTGGCTCCAGGGTGGCGTGGCTGAAGGGCAGCTGTTCATGGAAGTGACAATTGACAAGAGTGAAAGAGTGAAAGACAGAAAAAATACACCTTCTTCCCTCCCTTACATTGTATGCCAGTTCTGCCCCTGGGCAGGTGCAGCACTCACACCACTAGTTCCAGTACCAGACAATGAACCAGTTGCAAACGCTAGACTCAGTCACCTCCAGTACCGCATGAGGCTTGGGGGGCCATCCAGACACAAACCATAACAAGTGTTTTAGAGACTGAGGGCAGAGTCCAATATATGTATTTTTTCTTATATCATAATGTCTCAGTGTCCCCAGGTCTTGCCAACCTTGAGCCCTCTCAGATGCTGAAAGATAGTGTTTCTCCTCTCCCATCACAACAGTCCCCTTCCCAGCTTCCTCACAGTGTCTGGTGTTGTACTTCTTTCTCCTGCTTTGAAGATGGAAGCTGTACCTCAGTACCAAAACTCTGACTTCACAATTTTTCTATGCCCCACATGACAACCCTCAACTTTCTGTCTGTACCTGAGGAGACAGACAGCACCCCAACCTTGGGAGGCCAGCTGCCTATGCTTGATGCCCCAACCCTCCTTGAGGAATGCACTTTCTGTCAATTTCCAGTATCCCAGTTAATCTCATTTTTTATTAAGAAACCTTGGACATATTCTGTAACCAACTCTAATGAAATGTCCACTCTACACCTTCTTATTCTCTCTACTCTCCCCGTTGAGTGGATCCTCTTGTTTTTGGGATCTCTAAGACCCAACAACAATGGGAACCTACGGGACTCATGAGGAAAGGTCACGGTTGGAGTTGGCATACTCCACATTCTCCCTGGCCTCCCTGAGAGTCTTCATCTGAACCTGGGAGCCAGTGCTCTTGGGGCGATCTTTCCAGGCCTCACAGCTACAGCTCTGCTTCAGGGAGCTGTGAGCTTGGGTTCCACTCACCAGGCAGCTCTGTCCAGTTTTCCTATGTAGTTATTTTCTAGTTTCTGGAAAACTAGGAGATAGCCATTTAAATATGGTGGTTGTTCATGTCCTCACTGGATAATCTGAATATGAGGTAGAATTACTAGGGTAGTTTCTAGCAGATCAGAAGGGAGAAGTAAAATTTAACCCTACTTAGGACTTCGGTGCGAGTTTAAAGTGAAATAGATGGACAGAAAACAAACCAGTGTGGAGGTAAAATATCCTCAGCTTTCCACTTGTGTCTGTCCAGCCAGTGCCTTGTGGGGTTACCTGCTCCATGTAAGATCTGACAGAATTTCTAATTGTGTTCACACAAGTCAACAAACAAACAACAACATTCTTATTCTAGAGATGCCGATGGCTTTGGTTGGGCATGGAACCCTTGCACAAGCACATTTTTAAGCAATGCAAATTCTGTTTCTGGTTTAAGTGCACCCTCTGCAGGGCACTGGGCAGGGTGAATATGCTCCTTTTGTGTGGGAATAATGACATTTCATCTTCATAATTTGGGAAGTCATGCATTACATGCCATCTTAATTTTCTATAATTAAACTTATCTCAAATTTTTATTCTACTGAAAATAAAACTTGGGTATTTCAGGTAAAGTCGGTTGACTCTCTCCTCTTTTTCCCAAGGTGGATTTCCAGCGTGTGGTTCAAGATGCACTGTGGCATGTAGTGGGACTGGCGAGGCATCTGCCCCTTGGGAGGTGTTAACTCCCCAGCACTGGCTGATCTTCAGCATCTTTCCTGCTTCTCTGTGAACTCTGGCTGAGGTTCCCACCTGACCTCAGCTGCAAGAGTCACACTACACCAGTTGATAGTCTTGTCCCTGTTTCCAAGCCTTCCAGGTCTGATCTTTCTCAAAAACACACAGGAGAGGGTTTTCTGCCTCCCAGTTTCTGTCCATCCAGGCGTGGGGACTCTGTGACACCACTGGGATCCATGCTCCCAGGGGCTGCCACGTGGCCCACCGTGCTTGGCTCTTCTGAGCCCGACGAGGTCGCAGCTGTGGGAACCGGCTTTGTCCACTCCAGGTCCAGCCAAGCCAGCAGGGTTAGGGTTTGGACCGCAGCACTCCAAGTTGCTCTTCCAGGGCTGCTCAGCAGAACATAACCGTCTTTATCTTCCAGTTGTTTTCCCCTTACCAACATGGAGGACCTAGCCCAAGGGCTGCAGTGAAGATCTAGTCCATGGGTTGGTCTAATTTGTAGTCTTAGAAGTCATTCACTTGGAAAGCAGACTTTGAACTCAAAGCCAAAAGGCTGTGGGTGTGACTCTGCCAGTGTGCTTGCTTACTGCACTCCTTGGTTCAACCCCAGGGCCCCAACCTCACCACTCAGAAAGCCATGAACTTAAAGCCAAGCTGTCCTTCAATGATTGTGAGGCTGGGTGATGAGGTCTTGGAGCCCTGGGATTTGTTACCCTATTACTTCTACTTGGGTGTATGTTTGCAAGTTTCTATGGTAAAAATTTGAAGAAGCTTTCAAAAAGGCAAGGATTTGACATGTGGATTCACTGGTTCCCTTGAGAAGATAACCCTGGTGGTGCTTTGTGTCTGGGCTTCTGAATGGGTGAGTCTAGGAGCAGGAAACTGTGTGTGCTTGTGTGTGCGCCCCGCTCTGCTTTCCCCTGTAAAAGGGGAGAGGGAAAGCACGGGTTAGTCAATTCAAAGGCCAGGAGGAATCTTTTGGGGCTTTCCCAGCAAAGCCTGTCTGTCTGGGCTTACAAGCCTGTCCAGCCTGCCACTCCCTAGAGTCAGAGAAGAGGGCTGCCGCGCCCCTGCTAGAGTCCTCCAGGGATTTATGTGACTTCTGGAAGCTGGGCACATTAGCTCTAGCCCCTCTCCTCTCCTCTCCTCTCCTCTCCTCTCCTCTCCTCTGCTCTCCTCTCCTCTGCTCTCCTCTCCTCTCCTCTGCTCTCCTCTTCTCTGTCCTGAGGGGATGGGATGCCATTCTGAGAGCTGCAGAAGCTGGCTCCCCTCTCTGCAGATGCAGTGTTTACTGGGCCCATCAGGGGATTCTGCTGGACCCTTTGCAGTACCAGGGGTGTCTGGCCTTGGAAAAGCCTGGGTTATTTCCTTTGACAGAGCCAGTGTGGCCAAGACCTGTAAGACAACAATGAGATGCAGATCTGGATTGGAATGCCCAGTTCCAAACTGTTTACAGCCTGGAAGCCGTAAGTCTCCATGAGTCTCCTGCTGGGGGGTTTTCCTGGAGCCTCCTGGCTGTGCCGGTGCTGGGAACACAGACAATGAGGTGCAGGCAGTGCTGATGGATTTCGAGCGGTCATTTCCAGGGGCCCTTTTCCCTCCGTGATGCCTCCATCCTGCTTCCCGCCTGCTGCTGCTCCTCGGAGGACAGGGCCACAGCTGTCACTTTGCAAGGTGGTGTCTTGGTGTTGAGGACTCCGTGCTCCTTCTCCAACCCTGGCTGCCATCACCAAGGCGATTGGGTGGGAACAATTACAAGGTAGTTGTGAAACTGAAGTCACTCTCTGCTTCACTCTTGCTGGAGATGTCTCCTGACCGGGCTTCTTCCTCTTTCTGCCCCTTTTCCTCCTCCTGTTTCCGCCAGTAGAACTTCTGTGCATCTCTTCTATGTGCTTCTTCCTCTCAAGGCCTCTTGGTCCAAGGTCTCCTGGGACCTGCACTAAGCTGGTCACAGAGCACCGGGGGTTCTGGCGCCACCATGCTGCTCATGTGGCAGTAACGATGGTGGCAGTGTGGCCAGGGGACCTTGCAGATTGGCAGTGTTGGTGGTGCTCAGGCATGCAGGCTGACAATCTCAGGTGACTGCTGTTGGTGGTCTGTTCTGTGTGGCAGTTCTGACTGTAGTTCTGACTCTTTTCTTTCATTCTTGTCCTCTGGGAGATCTTGAATTTCCAGATGTCTATGGTTGTACCCAGAACTGTCCCTGACTTGGGCCAAGAAGTTTGGGGAAGACAGAGGGAAAGGGACAGAGAGAGGCATGTTGATCTAACAGGGAGAGTCAGAGGGCACCTGGCTCCTGGAGACTGGGAATGTGGCATTACCGGAGACTGTGTCATGGGCAAGATGGGGCACACTGAGAGCCAGGTAGAGGGAAATGGCACTTCAGAGTTTCAGCACCCTGCTCCAAGATGCAGCCCAGGTGGGCCTTCAACCACTGTGACCTAAACTCTTTGCAGTGTCAGCTGCCTCATTTCCAAGTGGGCACTGCTGTAACGTCTGCTGTTTCCAGCATCCTGGGTCCACAGGTCCAGAGCTAGTGGTGGAGAATGGAGCTGGTTTATCTTGAATTCTCAGCTCTCTCACAGAGGAGGAGCCAAGACGTGGGGCACGATCTCCAGTCTGCACATTCTGTATCCATGCAGGGTGCTGCAGTCCCATCGTCTCACTTTACAATGAGGAAACTGAGGTTCAAACAGCACAGAAGGCTTGTGGGGGTTGCTGGGGTACAGAGCACAGGGCCAGTCCACATACCCTGACATCCTTGCCACACAGGACTGGGTTTCTCCCACTGTGCTCTCAGAACGTTGGACCGGGCAGGTCACGTTCCAGCATCTGCCCGGAGCCCCTGTGAAACAGAGCTCACCTTTGGCGGCGAGGAGGCATCAGTCTTACTCCTCTGCATCTTTCTAGTTTGGATACGAGAGAAGATGAAAGCACGTCGGGTACAACCGAGACCACCATTAAAGCGTCAGCTCAGAATGGGCTGTAGACCTTGGGTTTACGGTGTTGAGGGTCTGACCTTGGCAGTGAGGGGCTAATAAATGAAACCATGACACCCGCCAAGTTGAGCTGCTGGGATGTTCCTGTGTGCAAATCACTGGCCTTTGCCAGGACCTATGAGCAGTGAGTACCAAGGATGCAAGTCTGCTGGGAGAAAACCTCGTGATGGTAATCAACAGTTGTCACTGCCTGAATGTCCGCTGTGTGGCAGAAGCTATGCAAAGCACCTGCAGTCTATGTGAGGTCTGCAAACAGGTGGGCATGGAATCAGGTGGTTGTGGATGCCCTATTTTGCACGTGTGCAGTCCGAGTTGTGAGATGGTGAAGGCCTTTTTTCTTCAGTCATGCCGCTAATAAGTGAAGATGCTGAGGCGCGGGCAGTCTGATCTGGCTCAAGTCCTGCACTTTTAGCTGCAGTCTTGCTGCTCATCACGTGGTCTTTGGGTCAGCAGCATCTCCTGGGAGCTCGGAGGCATGCAGGGCCCCAGGCTCTGCCCTCATCCGTGCAGTTGATATCCATGCTGCAACAAGATCCCCAAGGATTGCCCTAAACTTTGGGATGCTCTTCTGGGCCACATTGCCCTGGCTGTATTCCTTCGGGATCTTATGGGTTGAATTCTGAGTATCATTGTGCATGGCTAGAACAAAGTCTAATGGGACATTTCTTTTCCCTTGTAATATGCAAACACAACTCCATTTTAATGTTAGGCATACTTTCTTTCACTGTTTAAAACATGGTTTATCGCAGGAGAGAGACCCTGGTGCCCTGGGACCCGCACCATGCGGTGACTTGGGGTGACGGGAGAACAAGGAGCTCCTCCCCTCTCTGAGGGTGGCTGTGAGTGTGTCAGACTTACAGTGGCCTGAAGGAGAGAGACCCTCGTGCCTTAGGACCTGAACCATGTGGTGACTTTGGGTGCTGGGAGAATAAGGAGCTCCTGTGCTCTCTGGGAGACGGCTGTGATCCTGCCGGCACACGGGCTGAGGATCAAACATCTCACGTCGTCCGTCCTGTCCCCTCTGTCCGTGCCCCCCTCCCCAGCAAGTGGGAGCCAGTGAACAGGACATCTTGTGAAATGATTGGCTATGTTATTTAGTATGAACTCTCCATATGCAAAGATATGGACAACCATTTGGAAGAAAACAAGAGACAGTATGACAGATAGTGAAGATCCCTGATTGTCTGGCTTTGAAATTTATGCTTTCTTATGGCCCATTCTGTTCTGTTCTGTTTTGTTGTGTTTAATTTTCCACCTTTAAAATAAAATTTAAAAAAAACATGGATTATACAGACTTACAGATTTCTTCTTGGCCACTTTAGGAACACTTTGATCACCCCTCGCATTGCCCAGTCTTCCCTCTCTACTTTCTCATTTTGGGTGGTTTCCATGCATGTGCTCATGTGCACCTCCAGGGCAGTAGATGGGGCCTGGAAAGGTAGTAAGGGTGGAAGGATGGGCCTCAGGTACTGTGTGTCCTGCAAGAGGCACCCACAGCATCTTCCCAGCAGCCTCCGGAGCTGCAGCAGGGGCAGGCGGGGAGCTAGGAGCCTACAGTTGGAACAGCAGGGGTGGAAGCCCAGCTCTCCGCTGGCCGCCTGCCCCACTTTGTAGCACAGGGTACCCAGCTGGAGAGGGGCCTGCCCTGTGTGTCTTGGACCAAGCCCCAGCAAAGGCTGTGGTATTTTTCCCCTTGGGCTGCAGCCCAGTGCCTGGGGATGGGAGGCAGGGACCCAGTTGCTACTTTTGTCTTTGCTGCTGACTGTCAGGGTGACTGTGAGCTTGGTCCCTTCTCCCAGCCCTGGATCGGCCATCTGAGGATGAAAGTCCGGAAGGTCACCCCACCTTCTCTTCAAGTCGCAGTGTTCTACAAAGTTTTCATTACAATGCCTTGGGTGACTGAAAGAATCTTTTGTTAAGTCAAACCATGCAAAGCTAATTGTCACTCCTAACTCTTTTGTTGTATAATCTTCACATCTTTCTAAGTTTTTTAAATTGTAGATGAGTAAATATGTAAAATGGGAAATCACAAGTTTGAGTAAGTTGCCAAATACCCTGAACATCCTCAGATGATGCACATAATGTTTTTACTAAACTGCCTGATAAATCTCTGTGAGAGATGAGGCTTTATCCCTTGAGATAATTGCTATTTTATAATATCTTTCATACAAAGAATTAAAAAGAGCTGTTCCTCTAACAGAGATGATCAAGATTTCCTATTTATTTATTGTCTTTTTGAGACAGGGTCTCACTATGTAGTTCAGGCTGGTCTTGAGCTCATTTTGTAGTCTAGGCTGATCCCGAACTTGCAGCGATCCTCCTACCTCAGTCTCCCGAGTGCTGGGATTACAGGCGAAGATGTCCACTTTCTTACCGAGACTGGGGGTGTGGGAAGCACACGGGGCCAGACACAGCGTGAACTCTCTGAGTGTTGCTGCAGGATTGTGCTTTTCAAGCCGAGACTTGACAAATCATACCGCGCTCAATTCCATCAGAAGAAAAGACCTGCGTTGGGCTCATGGGTTTGTATCCTGTCCGCTTGAGTATATCCTGAAGAGAGTTCTAACTAAATGCCAGTGAGAATCCTGGCTTCTGTCATTACTGTGTGTACTCTGTGATGTGAAGACTCACAGATTGACATGGGGCACTGTGTTTGAAGCCTCTGATTTCCTCCACTCCTCATTTGTTTCTGTGGAGGTGCGGGAGGACTGGCGGTTCTGCTCATGCACGCAGGATGTAAAATGGGTCTGGGCCTTAGGTATGCTTGGAGGAGGCCAACCCACACCTCCCGCACCCTTCCTGGTAAGCAACTTCCGCCCATAGGGGGCCGTGTGCGTGCTTGCTGCGGCTGAGTGAGGCTTTGCTCCTGCCAGGCAAGGCTTCCAGGAGGAGGTGGGAAGCTGGGAAACTTCATGCCCTGCTTCAGTTTTCCTTTGTCTCTTTTGAACTAGTTCAAACTTTATGGTTATTTCCCTCTTACCTGGTGTGTCCTCTGTTCCCATTACCACTTTTCCCACATTCCCCCAAGTTGGGAACATTCCCAAAGTAATCTTGGAATGGAAATAGTTGCACCCTACTTTTCTCTCTCATTTCAGATTGCAAGTTGAGAGATTAATGTAAAAAGGGAAAGGAATGGTTTGCTCATTTATCTAGAGCAAATTTCTTAAGTAAGTCTCCCTGTCTCCTGCTCTGTCCCTGCCTCTGTCCCTCTCTCATGTGAGGATGCAGTGAGCCACATGGAGAATAAGGGAAACTCTTTTAAGGAGGTGACTTGAGCCAGCGCAGACTGAAGAATTTATCTGAGCAGACAGCGTGCGCAGACCAGGCAGCTGCAAACTAAGTGGCTCAGGAGCTCTGCAGATGGCTTCACAGGATGAATTCGAAAGTAAAACAAAGAATATTTCTGATTGGCTGTAGTCCTAAAGTTGTCTTACTCGGTGCACCCTATCCTACCGGAAAGTCCCCAGTGAGATAATTATGTTTGTTGGCTGCTTTTGATTAGTTGAGCTTAAATTCTATTTTTTTCTTTAATAGGCATTTGCAAAAAATCATTCACATTGAGCTTCGTTTGTGTTGTATAGAGGGACAGCTAAACTCAGCATGGAATTGGTTTACACAGGGAGTTTTTGTTAGATGTGACATAGTGAGCAGTCACTAGTACTTGCACCCCTCAACTGCAGGGGTTGGACAGCGGAGAGGGACAGAACGCAGGTCCAGAGAGGTGGTGGCCGGGACTGCAGCTAAGGAATATACCACAAAGCCACTTTTCTTTTTTCATTTTTCCTACCCAGTCATCTCTTTCCTTGCCTCTGGGTTTACCTAATCTGTTCCTCCTTCTTGGGATGCCCTCCCCCTCCTTCCCTTCTCTGCCTCCTGTCTCCCTTACTCAAGCTGGACTCTAATCCTGCTGTCACTACCTGCCTGATCTGTGTCTGTCCCTTCCCCTAATGCCCACAGTTTTCCCATTGAAATTATAGACCCTGGCTTAAAGGTCAGCCCTTGGTCACATGCTTACCTCCCCAGCTGGACCACAGCTTACTGCAGATTGAAAAGTGCAGTAGGGCCAAAAAACATATTTTGGAAAATGCATCAGAACCAAGGGGCCGTGGGCTCAGCAATGCCTGTCACACTGGGAGAGTCTGGAGAGACAGGAATGCAGGCAGGAGCCTGGCAGTTAATGAGGAGTGATGGGGCTTCGTTTACTTATGTCCCCCTTGGACTACATCCTTCTGAGAAGTACCACGAGGTGGGCCTCCAGGCAGGCGAGGTATTGGTTCACGCTGCTGGCCCCACGGCCTCACACAAGACTCGAGACTCATCTGGTTGTGAATAGGTGCTCGCTCAATCCCAGTGCAGACTAATTGCAACAGTCTCCGGGGAGCTGGGGCCCAGGCATCGTGTATGTAAAAACCCATCCGGGTGGCAGACCAGTGGCAACCCAGGCAGAGAGGTGATGGGCTGTGGCAGTCTGTGCCCCTCAGTGGAGCTAGGATTTAATGGAGCCATTTGCAAAACTGCCAGCTGTTCCTCATGGGCTGTGCCAACAGAGAGAACAAGCCTACAGTTTTTTGTTTCTGTAAAACACAGCCAGTGGTCCCAGTAGGAAGTAAGGAGGGCAGTTAAAGCTGAATACTTCAGTAGAAAAATTGGGGTCTGAGCCTTGCTTCCCAGAAGAGAAATTCAGAGAGAGTGTGGAAAGGAGGAACACAATAGAGGCTCCTGCAAAAGAAAAAGGATGGGACGATCAGTTTAGAAATCTTTAAATTTACTGTGAAGGGAAGAGTATGGAAGAAAAGAGCCAGTACTCTGGCATGGGGCAGGGGTTGGCAGGAGGGTGGGGAGGACAGAGGCTGAGGATGTCGGTCCAGAAAGTGTGTGGGTCCTGAGAGGACTGACTGCCAGTTTCCACCCGCACCCCTGGCACCTCAGGCAAGGTGCCCCTCTCCCCAGGAGCTTCGATGAAGCCTGGCACTGTGGGCCTGGGGTATGTGCTGGCAGGGTGTGCTGGGAGCTGAGTGGGGCTGGGGTGGGTGACCATGGGGTCCTCCAAAAGGAGACATGACCAGCCAAGACATCTCTCCCCTGCCTCTGCAGCAGAGGTCCCTCTCCAGCACCCATAAGCCCACCTGCCTCCCTCTGTGGGCCTTAAGTTACAGCAGTGATACACAGAATAACATATCTCATGTGTTCCACTGTGAGGTTGAGCCCTTCAGGAAGCTGGGTCCAGTCATCTCTGGGCTCTCAGCAGGCAGAGTCCAGAGGCTCACACCACCTGTGGGGGCTGCCTCTGCCCTTCCCTCATTCCAGGGCTAACAGTGGCGCAGAGAGCCTGTGCCAGCCCTTCCCTTGGCCTGCAGCCTGGGTAGCCCTAAGGAGCTCCTTCACATCTGAGATATTTCATCCTTAGACTGCCAGGCTGCACAGGGATTGTAGCTCCCCTGGGGGCAGAAACCCAAGCCCTTGCCTCCTTGCAGCTGGCCAGGAGGGGCTGGAACAGACTTCCTTCCCTCCTGAGTGTTATAGCTGCAAATGCCTCACCGCCCATGAGTCATCCCCGTGGGACTCCCATGGGAAAATGTAAGCACTATTGGTGACTGGTGCCTACTGGCACTCTCTCTCATTTAATTGGTCTGGGTGCAGTCAGGATACAGGAATGTCCAACAGTTCCAGATGATTCTAATCTGCAGCTAAGGTTGAGGGCTCCAGCCAGCCTTACTCCTCCTTATGAGGCACAGCTGGGTGGAAGGGTGAGCGGGCGGATGAGAAGGTGGATGAGCAGATGGTGGATGACTGGGTGAGTGGGTAGAAGAATGGGTCAGTGGGTGGGCAGGCAGGTGGGCAGATGGGTGGACAAGGATGCTGGCCCTCTGAAATGCTCTCATAAACCAGCCTGTCATGCTGGGTTTCTGATTACTTTTCAAAATCCAGACTCAAGTAAGGTAATGTAAAAGCAGAGAAACCCATAAATTCATTTTTTAAAGAGGCCAGGACCTCAGAGCTGGTTTTTCTTTAGCTATTCATCTGGTCACAGTTTAAGATTTTATGAGCGGCCACCACATCAGCCTCCCATCTTAATGTGCAGATCCCACAACTGAAGACTGGAAAGTGCATTCTTAAGAAAGCTCGCAACCTCACAAAGTGACCTTTCAAACACAATGGTTTATAAGAGGAGAAATAACTGCTGCAGTGAAAAGAACACGATTTCTTTCTTTCATCCTTTTCCAGCTATCTTTATGCCCAGAGAGAGTTCTCTGAGGTGCCGTTTGCTCCTCCACTGTTAGGCTTTCCTTCTGGACTGGATAAGGCGACGCGGGGACAGGGGTGCTCTCCGCAGGTGGGGGATGGGAGACAGCTCCTGACTCAGTTTCCTTCCAGCTGCTCCCATCACCAAGTGGGGCCTGCGGCTTCTTGCCCCTTCCTGGTGAGAGACCTGAGAGCAGCCAGGACCCTCGGGCCCTGTCAGTCTTCCGCCAGGCACAGCGCAGCTGGGTCCATCTGCCAGCCCATGCTGTGAGGCCAGCGGTTGTCTGGCACTCTGAAAGTTAGCTTTCAGGGCCTGAGTGGCCAGGCCCTTAGGATGGAGGGTGGGAGTGTTCAGAAAGAACTCTGGGGCAGTGGTCAGTTCCACAAACTGGAGCAGCAGTCACCTCGAAGCCTGTCCCTGACCTGGGGAGGAGTGGAGTTCACTGAACCCCACTTGTAGACTTTCTGATGAACTATACAACCATCTGTGCTAGTCAGCTTCCTATTACTGCACCAAATGTCTGAGCCAAGCCAATTTATAAAGAGAAAAGTTTTATTGTGGCTCAGTTTTGGAGGGTTTTGTCCATAATCAATTGATCCAGTTGCTCTTGTCCACTGACACAAAAAAGTGTGGTAAGACAGAGAAACAGAAGGAGATCGGGACCCCAGGGTCACCTTCATGACACAACCCCAGTGACCTCAGAACTCCCACTGGGTTCCTCTGAATGTTCCCACCACCTTCCGATAGTGCCAGCCTAGGAACTCAGCTTTTAACACATGGGCTTCATGACCTAAACAGCCATCATCTAGAGGGAGTCATGTCTGTTTGAGGTGCAGAGAACCCCAGGTGATGGTTGAGCTGTGGCTGATATCCCACTTGTCCAAGAGGGATATCAGCCTCAGCTCAACCAATTCAATGGATGCAGCCAAGATAGAGCTAAAATGTCTGGGAGTCTTAGATGTAGAGATGTATTGAAAGCCCTGGGGAGATGAGGAGATAGATGAAGTTCAAGGGCTTACGATAAAACCTGGGCACCCCACCAGGTAAACCAGGATCCAGAGACCCTGGATCAGCACAGGGCATGGTGGTATTGGTCAGTGAAGTATGACAAAATTGGACATTTTCCAAGAGTTGGTTAATGTCTGTATCATTATAGTACATGTGTGAGAGTGATTAAAGAGTCGGAACCACAAAAATCAGAGAGTTTAAAAGGATGATTATTAGCATCTAATGAATGCTTACGATGCATTAAGATACGTTTGCCTTATGTGCAAAACTTTAAGAGTTTTTTCTTTAAAATCACCATTTTATAAACATTAATAACCTTTAGTGAGTTCTTAATGAGAGTGGGGATGTGTGCTCACATTGCGGGCAAGATTCCACAAGGAATCTTCTCTGTTAAATTCTCCATTTATAGAAGAGGCATTAAGTCTTACAAGGGTGATGGAACCAGACCAAGGCCAACCCCCACCCACTTCTTGTTTGCCTGACTTGAAAGCCCCTTCCATTAAGCCCTTGGCAACCCTGCCTCCTGGTGACCGGGCCCTGAATGAGGGAGAAGGGGCCCTTCGTGGGTACATGGGTGCTGTCTTCAGGACCACTGTATGGAGATGTAAAACCGCTTCATGCAACAGCAGAACACTGGCCAGGACCGAGCTGGGAGCCAATGGGAGGAAAATTTCTCTGGATGCATGAAAGCCCTTCCAGTGCTAGGGTTCTGTGAGTCGGGCACAGCATCGGCACTGCTGGTTGGAGAAAGTGAGCAGGCAGGTGCTGGGCAGCCATGGTCGTGGAGGCACGGACCTTGTCCTCTTCTCTTGCCCCTCATGTATGACAAGACCCCGTGGAAGTCAAGGGTTTCACACTGTGCTTTCTGGGCCATTAAGTGTAACTGGGATACGGTAATCCCCCTCCAATACCCCTACTCAGATTGTCTTCAGGTGTCTTCAGTTTTCTTGAAGGGAAATCGGCCAGGGGAGAAGCTGCAATTTGGTGTTGTTGCCATATATGGTTATGCTGAGCACTAAGCACTGTGGGTGCCAGGCTAGGCACAGCCCAGCAGTCTAGTGAGGTCATCACACCCACTAAGGGGCAGGAAAACCCAGAAATGCAACTTGGAGGAGGGGACATTCAAGCTCTAGGTAACCTGGCCCCATATTTTGTCCCCTCAATTCCTGTGTATAATTCTGACCAGACTCTAGCATTACAATTTTTTTTGAAGTGCTCTAGGCTAATGTGTAAGCTGTCTTGTCAACCTTACATATTAATTATTCCCTGAAGCTGGGAGTCACGGCGGAGGGGGATTAGAAAGGTTTACTTCCCTTTCCTGCTTCTCCCTTCACTCTGCACTCTTCTCCGGTGAGGTAAGCGGCTCTCTTCCACCAGAGCTTTTTTTTTGCATTTCTCCCCCTAAGGCATTCAAAATGGATGACTAGGCATTGATGTTTTGGTGAGGACCCAAAATCAGAAGTAGTAGCTGAGGAATTACATGATTTCTCCCTAAATATCAGCTGTGGACAATAGCGGTTGGAGGCCCCACACATATCTGTAGCCATTGGTATTTGTGTTGGACCCTGGTTGTGCCCAGGGGTTGGGAGCACATGACTTGTGGTCTGTACTTATATCTAAATAACTTGAGTTTTCGGCTTCAGTCTGTTTTTGTCTAATGATATTTGTCTGTGACAAAAATCACTGTTCAGTTTGCAAATTGTATCCTCCATAGCCTTAGGTGGTCCTGTACCTGGAGTTCCCCGAGCAGATGCTGTTGCCCCTGCTCTGTACAGGAGGCACGAAGATCCAGAAAGGTTGAGGAAAATGTTGCAAAGGGACACTGTCCATCCTCTCTGATTTCTGCTGCCTTGCCAAGGACCTGACTCTGCCTAGCAGCGCCTGGACTGTGGGCCTACTGAGGGCCACCTAACCTACTTCCAGAGTCGGGGAGGTGAGTGCTGGAGGAGAGAAAGTGAGGCAGTAGCTAGTGTGTTTCTCTGTGAGAAACGCTGTACAAAATTTGACTGTGCCCAGTTCCGAACCAAGCATGGCAGCTGGGCTAGTACCTAGTGCTTAGGCTCGCCCAGTCATGAAGGAAAACGGGGAGTTGAAGGCACATAAAGTCTTACTGCTGCAGCAGTGCAGGAAGGTGGAGTGATTACACTGTGAAATTTACCTGGCAGCTCCGCAGTGAAATCGCAGTTAATTAATTTTTCCTGGCTTTATGGATTCTCCTCATTGCTCACCCTCTCTTCATTCTTTGCCATGAGGTGAGGGAAGGCGTTGTGGATGGAAGTGTAATCTGTTATTGGCAAAGTAGCCTCCATGTGTGGGGCCCTGGGGTTTGCTCCTTTGCTCACGGCAGTTTTCAAGCACGGATTCACTTCTAATAGGGCCTGGGTGGAAAGGAAGCTGGAGGCTTGCAGAGGGTTTGTCTTAGTCATTTTTCTCTTAGCTAGGACTAAATGTTGATAAAGTAGGAGAGATGTATTTGGGCTCACGATTTTAGTTCATAGTTGGCCGATGCCGAGGCAGGGAGGTGCCGTGGAAAGCTCTGGTGGAAGAGAGCTGCTTACCTCACCGGAGAAGAGTGCAGAGTGAAGGGAGAAGCAGGAAAGGGAAGTAAACCTTTCTAGCCCCCCTCCCCCGTGACTCCCAGCTTCAGACCAGACCTCACTCCTAGGCAGGACAACTGTAACGTCCTGTGAGCCACTCTTCTTCCAGAGATTGCCCAGGAGTTCACAAAGCTCTTGGCAGCCACGTAGATGTAAATAGCGGTAAGATTTCATCCAGTCCCCACAGAACTGCAGAGGAGTTGAAAATAAGAAACCAGAGGAGGCAGGAAGGGGTTTTAAAAGTCTGTGAAAATTTGATGGAAGACATCTACTCTGTTCTGTTTTAGCTCTGGCTCATGAAGTGGCCAGTCTTTGAGTATTTTGGACAGAGCCTCAGGGTCCTGACAAGCAGGACTGAGTGTGCACAGAACCCATAAGGCTGTTGTCTGGCGGTAGGTAAGGCTCAGGGGTGAGGGCAATATCTAAAATTGAGCTGTGGCTGCAGGGATGGAGAATGGCATCTGACCCCAGTGCTATTAGATCCAAACTGACCATATTAGATGCTCTGGCTGGCAGTCAGACCCCAACTAGGCCAGAGTTGGGTGTCCCTGTACCTCTGTAGGAGTCAAGCTTAATGATAAGGGAGCAGGGGTCTCTCTAGCTGTGGCCACATGTCCCCGAGCTTTGCCAAAGCTCCTTTGGGAAGTCATATGGATTGTTTTGTTGATCAAAACTAGGGTCCATCCCAGGCATGAACCACGTCTCAGTACCCTCTCTGCTTCCATTACTGGGGTATGTTTTCTTTTTGGTGTTTCCACCAGCCACTCTGTCTAGAAGCTGAGAAGGGGACGAGAAGCTGGCTTCTATGTCTCTCCATTCTTGGTGCCTTGAGTTCAGGTCTTTGTCCTTCTAGAAATGATCTCCTCTAATAATTTCTCCTAAGGTGCCCTCCCTCTTACACCTGTATGAGCCAGCAGCCTTGGGCACTCGGGCATTCCTGTGAGAGCAGTCCTTGTCATGCAGGGAGAGTGGCCCCGAGAATTCTGTGCATGCTGGGCCCAGCAGAAAGGGTCCGGATTGGGTCCAGCTGTGTTTCAGCATCTGGAGAGATGGGCAGGGCATTGGTCTTACCTCTTCCCTTCTCTTTGTTTCTCCCTCCCAGGGCCCAGAGGTGGAAAAGCATTCTGTTCAGGGATCCCTGTGTGGAGAACTTATATATACACCAGGACAACCCTGAGGGATGTCAAAGCATTGTACCCAGGGGTGTGAATCGGTCAGTTTATGTAAAAGGTGAGGGAAGTGTAGTCCAGGCAGAGGGAGAGGCAGACAGGTCGGAAGAAGCATGGCGTCTTTGGAGAAGGGCAGGACACAGAGGGGTCCGCCAAGGAGCTAAGTCTACAGAGGTCAGCAGGTGTTCCCACAAGGGCGCGCAAGCCCAAGGTGCAATTGAATCAGCCCCCAAAGCCCCACGTGTTGTCACGTGAAGCTCCTGGGAGACCATTTAGACCTAAACCATAACACCTTCCACAAAATTTGAAATGGTGTTTTAATCATTAATGGATTTTAAGCACTTACTGCTTTCCTTTCTGATTCTGTCCTGGCAAATGTTGTTAATACTATATAATCTTGTTCCCGATACACAGGATTTTGAAACTCACATTTTCTGGTAATTTCTAATGTCATGTTTTATAAGAAGAGAGTATCTCCTCTGTGATATTGAGTTATCATACTTACTGACACTTCCTTTGAGGCCTAATATGTGGCCGTTTTAGTGCTAGCTAATGTTTTAGCTTTTTTCAGATAGAGTCTCATTATGTGGGCCAAGCTAGCATTGCGCTACCACACCTAGCTGGTGTGATATCTAATTAAAATATGCATTTGATATTTATTGAATATAGTGTCCTCTTGTTCAACAGTTCTGTTACTCAGATATTCCGTATTTTTACTTGTCTTTTTCCTGCTTTGTCTGTCAGTCCCTGAGAGAGGGCATTTGATTTCAACTGTAACTGTTGGTTTGTGTACTTGTTTCCATATTTGTAAGTTACTACTTCGTATATTTTGAAATTAAATTGTAAGGTACATAAAGACTTGTAATTCTATTTTCTTACTCTTTTGTAACATTTATTTTTGTGTTTTGAATTTCATTTTGTTGGTTTTTCATTCCCCAAGATTTGTGTGCCTCCTATTTGTCTGGTGTATCTTTTTTGCAAGTCTTTTTTCTTTCTTTTTAAAATATTTTCTCTATTCTTTGGTTTCCAATGTGCCTAAGACACCTGCTGGTGGATATTCTTTTCTATATGCCTGTCATAGTCAGAAGTTGCAAGGAGAACAATTACATACAGGACACAGAATTTATAATATTCTGTATAATGGTCAACCAGAGTTAAATACAAGAAAGTGCGGGAAAACTTTCCACAACACTAAAGATCTAGAAAATCCAGCTGAGGGTCTTGGTTCCACGGTAAGGTCCTGCAGGAGTCCACCGGAATACCTAGAGCCCATGACAATGCCTCATGCAAGTCTATCACATGAATCTGTTCTGGGAAGGCCCGAAGGTCTGCTAAAAGTCTATGCCAGCAGGGTGAAGGATCTGTGCCAGTAGGCTGAAGATTCTACACTGGAGCCAAGAAGCAATGCTTAAATTAAGGACCGGGGCTCCCCTGAAAAGTACCACAGCCATCTTCAGTGATAATGAGGTCCTGAGCTCCTCTGACATTGAGAATAGCTGAATTTATATCAGGAAGTCAGCGTGACAAACTTCTGGAGACTGAACAGCACACATCTTCCCTTCTTGAGCCAGGAAGCGATGCTTAAAGTAAGAGCCAGAGCTCCCTCAAAGTGAATCGCAGCCATCCTCAGTGACAAGGTCCTGATTTCCTCCGATGACAACAGCTGAGTTCATGTCAGGGGAACCAGCATGCCAAGCTCCTCCAGGAGAATCAGTAGCTCTGGAAGAACCAACAGCTCCAAACAACACTCACTTAGGAGCACCGACAATGCTACCCTTCCTCTCCACGTCTCCCTTTTATGCTGACAACAGTCCTCACGTGTGCCAGCCATGCTCAGTACCACACTGATCTAATTCCGCTGGTGTTAAGTTGACCACCTGTTTTTAATCTACAACAATACCACTGTGCCTTGTTTTAAATTGGTAAATTTAACCCACTTTATTGTTGCTAGATTAAAACTTACTTCTGCCATTTTATGTCATACTTTCCATTTGTTGTATGTATTTTTCCTTTTTGCTGTTTTCCATTAGGGTTGCCTGTTTGGTTGGTGCTCACGTCTGGGGTTTGGATGAGAGTCACGAAGTAGCATCTTGTCTCTCACCTGGCTGTGGGTGAATGTACCCAGCCTTTTGGGTTCAATATGGTGTATGTTATATTATTTCTGTTACCATAGATAAGGATAAAACTCATCCTCTCCGTTTGACCCCAGTGCTTGAGTAATTTAATGGTCATTTTCTTTTATGCTTTCTCCTCACCAGACTTATTACTATGACTTGATCGAGCACACTTCTAGTGTGTGAGTGTGTGCAAGAAAAATGATCTATTGGCATGTTAGCTTTGAAATAATATCCACACAATGCTGACAGTTATATTTAATATTAAACATTTGTGGCAAAGATAAATATGTAGTCACTCTAATACCCATTTCCATTTACAGGACCTTAGATTTGCGTGGATGCGCATGGCCTCATGGAAGAATGACCACATTCCTCATCTTCCTTTGCAATTGGGTGAATCCATGCAGCCAAGTTCTCCACAAGGGGGCTAAGTGACTCTGATGTGTAATATCTTCATGGTGATTTGGCCTTTCCCCTGCCTGCAGTAGGGATGTGAGGGATACTTACCTCGGACAGGACTAGATGAGCTGTCCCCTGGAAATGACAGTAGCACATGATCCTGCAGATGTGATCCAGTATGGCTGCTGAGATTTTGAATGTGGAGAAACATAAGCGTCTAGCTGATTTAAGCTACTGTCATTTCTTGTCACTGCTAGTTGTAGCTATTAATCCTATCCGATGCAGGTAAAATTTTGGAGCATTTAGTTCTTATTGCTTGTTACTTTATGCTATAACTTTCATGTTTTTAAAAATTTAATTTAATGTTTGGTCTGGAAAGTTAATATTTGGGTTAGTTAGATTTGAGCTTCAATTTTAGTTTTACCAAAACCAGGAATATTTTAACTTTTTAATTTCTTTATTTGCTAAATAATCAATAGGAGGGATTTTGTATGACTATAGCAAGATTAACAAAAGGCATGTCATAGAATAGAAATGTAGTGCATTTTTAAAAAATTTTATTTTAAAGAGAATAAAACAAAAGAGGGCAGTACAGAGCAGATCAGAACAGGACAACATAGGCACCACAGTACTTTACATTAAGACAACTGGACATCAACAGTAGCTATCACAATATCTCTTACTCTGCTATAGTTGAGCATAGTTTCAATTACAATAATATCAAACATAACATGATAGTATAAAACCATTCAAAGAGTGAAAGAATTACAAGGCATTCTGAACCGAGTAACAGAAAATGATCAATGGGTACTATAATATCTCATTTTTGATAGAAAAATTTTGTTTAAACTATAACACATATTCAAATCCCAATAAGACACAATGTCATAGATAGAACCAATGGTAGTAGAAGAATACAAGCATGGTAGGACTTCTAAGAAGGATGATATTAAATCAGCAATAGCTGTCATAATGTTTTATTTTCTTCAAAACAGCTGTTCATATCATCACGCATGATATAGTCAAACAAAACAGAATAAAACCATTCCAACTGATGATTGAAAACATTGAAAGGCTTCAAAGCTATGAGATGGGGACTCATGCTTACTATAAAGTCTTATATACTCTTATCAACTCTCATACTAGGGAGACTATATGGTATTTACCCTTGTGAGTTTGGTTTATTTCACTTAAGAGAATGGTCTCAAGTCGTGTCCATTTATTTATGAATATCTCAATGTGATCATTCTTTATAGCTGAGTAGTACTCCATTGTATAAAAATGTCACAACTTTTTTATCCATTCCTCAGTTGATGGGCACTTAGGTTGTTTCCAAGATCTGGCTATTACAAATTGTGCTGCTATAAACATGGGTGCACATATATCACTGTGGTATGATGTTTTCAGATCTTCTGGGAACATACCCAGAAGTGGGATAGCTGGGTCAAATGGCACTTCCAAACCCAACTTTTTGAGGAATCTCCAGACAGACCTCCACAGTGGTTGCACCAGTCTACACTCCCACAAACAATGTAGAAGAGTTCCTTTTTCCCCACAGCCTCTCCAACACTTGTTGTTGGTAGTCTTTTCTATACTGGCCATTCTTTCTGGAGTGAGATGGAATCTCAGTGTGGTTTTAATTTGCATTTCTCTCATGACTAATGATGATGAACATTTTTTCATGTATTTATTTGCCATTTGTATTTCTTCATCTGAGAACTGTGTATTCATTTCAGATGCCTATTTTTGGATTTGGTCTTTGAATTTCGAGGGTCTGATTTTTTTTAATTCTTTATAAGTTCTAGACAGAAGTCCTTTGTCTGAGGAACTGTCCATGAAGATTTTTTCTCAATTTGTGTGTTTTCTTTTCACTCTGCTGGAAACCTCTTTTGATATGCAGAAACTCTTTAATAAGATGTGGTCCCAGTTATTGAGTCTGGGAAGTATTTCCTGTGTAGTTCGGTTCTTGTTCATGAATTCTCTTCCTACCCCTATATCTTTGAGATTTTTACCTACTTTGTCTTCCAGCAGTTTTAGTGTTTCTGTTTTAATATTTAGATGTTTGATCCATTTAGATTTTAGTTTAGTGTATGTTGATAGACATGGGTCTAGTTTTAGTCTTCTGCATATGGACAGCCAATTTTCCCAGCGCCATTTGTTAAAGAGACTGTCATTCTTCCAGCGAGCATGTTTGGCTCCTTGATCAAAGATAAGGTGGTTGAGTGAGTTTGTGGTTGTGGTTGTATCTTCCAATCTATTCCACTGATCTTCTGATCTGTTTCTATTCCAATACCATACTGACTTTATTACTGTAGCTTTGTAGTATAATTTCAAGTCGGGGATTGTGATGCCTCCTGCCTTGCATTTGTTGCTTATAATTGCCTTTGCTATTCTAGGTTTCTTCTGGTTCCAGATGAATTTTAGGAGTGATTTCTCTAGATCTATGAGGTATGTTCATGGTATTTTGATTGGGATGGCATTGAATCTGTATAGTAACTTTGTAACAATCACCATTTTTACAATGTTTGTTCTTCCTATCCATGGACAGGGGATGTCTTTCCATTTTCTGAGGTCCTCTTCGATTTCCTTTTTCAGGGTATTATAATTTTCACTGTATAGCTCTTTTACTTGTTTTGTGAGATTAATTCCTAAGTATTTCACTTTTTGGATGCTAGTGTAAAGGGTGTAGTTTCTCTTATTGCTCTCTCAGTACTTTTGTTGTTAGTGTATAGAAATGCTATTGATTTTTGTGTATTGACTTTGTATCCGGCTACCTTGCTGAATTTGTTAATTATATCTAGGAGTCTTTCAATAGAGTTTTGGGGGTCTTCTATGTAAAGTTTCATGTCATCTGCAGATAATGATAATTTAACTTCTTCTTTTCCTATCTTTACTCCTTTTATTTCTCTTTCCTGTCTTATTGCTCTGGTTAGTATTTCCAGTACTATGTTGAATAGCAGTGGTGATAATGGACATCCTTGTCTTGTGCCTGATTTTAAGGTAAAGGCTTTCAGTTTTTGACCATTTAATATGATGCTGGCTGTTAGTTTGTCATAGATGGCCTTTACCATATTGAGATAAAGACCTTCTATTCCAATTGTCTGTAAGGTTCTTATCATGAATGAGTGTTGGACTTTATCAAAAGCTTTTTCTACATCTATAGAGATGATCATGTGGTTCTTACCTTTGGCTCTATTGATATGGTGAATTACATTTATTGTTTTGCATATGTTGAACCATCCCTGCATTCCTGGGATGAATCCCACTTGGTCATGGTGTATAATCTTCTTGATGATTTGCTGCATCCTGTTTGCCAATATTTTATTGAGAATTTTTGCATCTATGTTCATTAGGGAGATTGGCCCATAGTTCTCTTTTTTAGTTGGGTCTTTCTCTGGTGTTGGTACTAGAGTGATACTTGCTTCCAGGAATGTCTTAGGAAGAATTGCTTCCCTTTTAATTTCATTGAAGAGTTTCAGGAGTGTTGGAATTAAGTCTTCTTTGTATTTCTTGTAGAATTCTGCAGTAAATCCATCTGGGCCTGGACTCTTCTTTGTAAGCAAGGACTTAATTACATTTTCAATTTCAGTAGTAGAAATTGGGTTATTCAGCAGTTTTACATCTTCCTGATCCAACTTTGGTAGTTCATATGTATCTAGGAATCTGTCTATTTCTTCAGTGTTATTGAACCTATGAGAGTAGAGGTTTTCAAAGTAGGTGTTGATGATCTTCTTTATTTCCACTGAGTCTGTAGTAATTTCACATTTTTCATTTCTTATTGCATGAATTTGAGTTTTTTCTTTCCTTTTTTAAATAAGGTTGGCCAGGGGCTTATCAATTTTATTTATTCTTTAAAGAACCAACTCTTTGATTCATTGATCCTTTGTACTGTTTTCTTAGTCTCTATTGCATTAATTTCTGCTCTAATCTTTATAATTTCCTCCCTTCTTTTGGCTTTGGGCTTGGCTTGCTCTTCTTTTTCTAAATGTTTGAGTTGTATCATCAGGTTGTTTATTTGTGTTCATTCTGTCTTCCTGATGTGGAAACTCAATGCAATAAATTTTCGTCTGAGGACTGCTTTCATTGCATCCCACAAAATCTGGTAAGTTGTGTCTGTATTTTCATTTACTTATAGATATTGTCTAATTTCTTCTTTAATTTCCTGTGACCCACTAATTACTCAAGAGTGTATTATTCAGTTTCCATGTGTTTGTAGGTTTTTTGCAATTTCTTTTATCATTAATTTCTAGTTTCACAGCACTATGATCCAATAACATGCATGAGATCATTTCAATTCTTTTGCATTTACTTAAATATGTTCTGTGGGCTAATATATGGTCTATTTTAGAGAATGTCCCATGTACTGCTGAAAGAAGGTATATTCTGATGTTGTTGGATGGAACACTCTGTATACATCTATCAAGTCCATTTGTTCACAGGTGTGATTCAGTTCTGTTATGTCTTTGCTGATTTTCTGTCTAGTTGATCTGTCCCTTCGGGTCAATGGTGTGTTAAAGTCTCCTGTTATAATTGTATTATTGCTTATTTGATTTTTCATTTCTGTTAGTATTTGCTTTA